>JAIUZE010038152.1:0-10792 GCA_022085475.1 Heliosperma pusillum | reverse complement strand
ATGTTAGTTTATTGTTTCATAACATGAAAAGCATATCATTTATGTTAAGGTTTTGTATTTTCCATATACATTGCTTTTATGTTTTTCATGTTTAATTAAACTCGACATTTCGTGGCTGGGAGAACTCGGAGTTACTCCCCACTGACTGTGGCTTCCGTGTTTATATTTAATGCGATTGGCAGGTTTGTGATGCATACATTGGGTACATTGACGAGCTAGCGAGCGAAGTATTTACCTTGGACCTCTATTCGGTTCTTAGATTGTATATTATTATACACTCTTTTATTTCCGTATTTATACGGGAGATATGTCTCCCGTCTTGTATAATTCTTATGTAAAATATTAGTTTCCTTTTTGTATGAACCTTTTTATTTATGACACCCTTTGTTATGTATTAAATTATTTTTTTTCTTTCCGCAAATTTGAGGGTGTCACATGGCTACTTGCTTTATTTCCGCTGATGCCAAAATCGTCACACATGCATTTTATTTTCCCGCTATTGTCAATTCAATGTTATTCACAACTCACCGATTTAGTTCACTTATAGGAAATTAATGACTAAATTGACAAGACCTCTCACATATTTAAAAATTGAGATTAGCCTTACCAATTAGTAACACCTATGAATCTCGTGTTCATTAGGGCTGCCACGCTCGTGGGTCCCTTTTTACCTCGGCTAAGTAGGGTGATACGATCACAAGCCAAAAATGGATTGGACTTAACGAGATAAGCGTTATCTTGGGTAGAATTAGTCAAATATTGACTTATCATTTTTAGATAAAGGTAGCATATGATGACTATTTTTATTTAAGGATGGGTCTTGGAATCATTTATATAATTTAGTGAGGGGTCATTATATAAATGCTAAACTTGTTAAAATGTTTTTCAAGTAAATTGTCATAACAATGAATGTTTATAAATTTCTTTTTGTTGTAGTAACCATATTCGCACAAAGTTAACATCATGAATCACCGCAACCTTGGGTAAGGACTCATGGTTGAGGTCCGTCATGCATAAATGTGTCCTAAAAGATTACGGTAGTAACTTTGTTGAATGGGAATCAACGATCAAGAGCGCCGCGATATCCGATAATGTGCTTCGCTACTTGGTCAAAGCCCCTCCCACCGAACCCGGGTCAAGATCGATCGCGGCGGTTAGGGCCGAATATGACCTTTATTTGAAGGTTGCCAATGACGTCAAGAATGTCTTGATTTGGTCCATCTCACCCAAACTCAAACTCCAATTGATATCTCTCAATGCATATGGGATATTCACGAGGATAGCATCAATGTTTTCGCAAGCGCCTAAAATTCTCCGATATGAGGCGGCCACGAAATTCTTTGAGACTAAGCTCCAAAAGGGCAAAAAATTTGGCCCACATGTGCTCAAAATGATTGAGCACGTCGACACCTTAGAGCGTCGAGGGTGCAAGATTCCTAAGGAGCTAGTGGTGGATAGAATCCTTCATTCACTGACACCAAAGTTCACCCACTTTAGGGTGAACTACAACATGAACAATATGGAAAAAAGTTTCCATGAACTCCATGCACTCCTCACCCAAGCGGAGAGGGACATGGAGGCTAGTAGCTAGGAGTGAAACCAAGGATTTTCTTTCAATGCGGTTGAAGAACATGAACCTTGGAGTAAAGAAGGACAAAGGAAAGGGTAAGACTCTTTTCAAGAAAATTGGCAAGGGAAAGGGTAAGGTCTTTATGAAACCTAAGCCCAAAGTCAACATACACGCGGACGCGCATTCCTATTATTGTAATGGCAAAGGGCATTGGAAACGCAATTGCCCCAAGTACTTGAAAGACAAGAAAGACGGTTGTGTAACAACGTTATGTAAAATTCTTTCATCATTCTATATGATTGATATTAACTTTGCTAGTACATCTTCTTAGGTATTTGATACCGATTGTGGTTCTCACCTTTGTAATCATGTACAGGGGTTGAAAGATACGCGAGCACTAGCCAAGGGTGACGTGGACTTGCGCATGGGAAATGGAGCTAAGGTAGCCGCAGTTTCCGTGGGCACCTATGTTCTTCTTTTGCCTAATGGTTTAGAGTTGTATTTAAATAATTGCTATTATGTACCAACTCTTAACAAAATAATTATCTCTATTTCCGTGCTAGACATGGAAGGTTTTTCTTTTTGGAGTAAGAACAATCGTTGTACTTTTTCTTTTAATGAAATGGTTTATGGCGAGGCCATTTCTATTGGAGGTATTTATGTCCTAGATATTGCAAAAGAGGTCTATCATGTAGAAATCAAGAGGCTTAAAACAGGTGAACCTAATCAATCATACCTTTGGCATTGTCGTTTAGGGCACATAAACGAACGACGCATAAAATGACTTGTTTCAGCTAAAGTACTCAAACCATTCGATTACGAATCTGATGGTGTATGTGAATCTTGTCTTCTACGCAAGATGACTCGTGCTCCTTTTACGGGAAAAGGGACACGAGCAAGTGAAGTATTAGGCCATATGTGACAACCCTCGCGATAGCGGAAATAAAACATAACAAGCATGCGATTTATATAGCGGAAAATACGGTATTTTTAAAACCTTTTACATGCCAAAATAAACGTACGAGGAATGTCAAATAAATACAAAATAAAGTAGAATATACTACAAAGAGACGTAGTCTCTCAAAACGTGATCAAACATAAAGTTATTAGCAAACTAGCTAAGAAACGTGTAGGGGTGAATCGTCAAGGCCAACGCCCGCTAGCTCACACCCGAACCCAAAAGCAACAAGCAAAATTCATCCAATCAAGCAACATGTTCATCCATGAAAACATGAATGCCACAGTCAGTGGGGAGTAACTCCGGGTTCTCCCAGCCATATCACAAATAACATACTTAAACGGAAATACATAAGTAGAAGCATACATATATAAATATACATGTGAAATACAAGAAGGATAAATAGGCATTTCAATATTTAAGATATAGGCACATGAAGTACAAAACCGTAACCATCATATTATAGATAGACTCGGGGAAGACACCCTTAGACAACTATATACTCACTAGGGCTTGCATCTCACTGATAGCGGCATATACTTGATAAGATTGAGACTCGACATATAAACCACGCCAAGTCATCCAACGGTCACAAATAATCAACATATAATTATCCACCCAAACGTACGAATACGTTGACAAACATCTCTCACGGTAAATGACACGCACTAGCACCATGTACATAGTCGTTATGATTAAAAACGCATCCACGGGATAAATATTTCCCTGAACGCATACACGATTAACATTTCGTATATGTATACTCAATTCCTCCTGGTAGGACGACGATATAAATATCCGATACTAGTCTAAACATGGCCACACTCTCGAAATAACATTTTCCGATTCGACATGCGATAAACATTTCGCATCCAAGACTCGGTCAACCATAGGAGCCGAGTACCCCAAATTCGGTCAACATTCACGAAAGAGGCGGAAAAGGTACAAGCATCATACACAAGCGGTACGCTACATGCAATGACACCACCTCACAAGTATACGACATTTGACGGCCGGGTCGATCAACGCAAAGCGTTTGCCTCCCAACAACGTCGTCATATGCCCACTAAAACATGCAATTAAGCATTAAGTATACATCTCCTCGTTCCGACATTCCAGCCTTACGAGCGAGGAGGTAGCCGGGGAATGTGAGTTCAAAGCACTTAACAATTAGTGCTCAACCATAACATATGCAAAACCGACTCGAAGTGGGATAGATCAAAAATTGTCACAAAACATGCAATACAAGTGAATGGAATATCATATATTCTAAACATGAATATTTAAAGCTATTACGTAAATTTATACGATAAACGAACCATGCGAACTATTATAAATGAAGGTTTAAGAAAGAATAGGATAGAGGAATGGCAGCGTGTGCCAGCTGGTCAGGGTGACCGGCTGCCGGCTACCCGGCTGGCGTTTTGGTAACATATGAAAACAAATGAAAATACAGCGTGATCCAGCCGGTCAAGTCGACCGGCTGCCGGCTACCTGGCTGGACCATATGTCACTTGAGAAAATGAAGGTAATATAGGGTGTGTCTCAGCCGGTCGGCCGGCTGAGACTTACTTCATACCAAAATTTTCATGTAACACAAATAAAACATCAGCCACATCCCAGCCGGTCAGCTGACCGGCGGCCGGTCGGCCGGCTGGGACCATATGTACTCGAAATTCATCAAACATCACTAAGAATCATCCATAATCATCAACACATATCAACTATCATTAACTAACATTAACAATTATCAACAAAAAATAACCATCATTAACAAACACAAATTCTATGAATACTAATCCTATCCTAATTACGTTCACTATTATCAAAAACACATTAAAACACCTAATGATATCGAGTAACCCTTCACCGTTACCTTTTCGCGTCTTCAAATCTCGTCTAGGTCCTCCTCTTCTAAGTAGTAGTCTTTGTCGAGGTCTTGAAGGTCTCCACCTACAATTAGACAACAAAAGATGAATATAATTCACCTTTGAGAAAGACGGATAATTTGAAACGTGAGAAAGATGGTAAATTTATTACCAATTAAGATAGAGGACGATGAGAGGGGAAGATTATAACGAAAATTAGGGGATTTTAGTAAGGAACGAAGGAGTAGCGATGATCTTAAGCTTGATCAAGAATGGAGTTACGGTTATGGTGGATACTTGTTGAGAAAGAAGGAGTAAGTGGAAAATGAGGGAGTTTAGGGTTTAAGGGGAGTATAAAGGAGTAAGTGGAAAAACATGGAAAAAGCCCAAAAGCGCCTTAAGGCGTAACTCACTCGGAATTTCGAGTAAAATCCGAAAACGAACTCGGATTTGCTAAATTAGACACGGGAAATTAAATTATAGACTAAAACTAAATTTCGCTGAAAAGTATCCGTATAATATTTTTAATATAAAAATAGGGTACATTTGCGGGTGTTACAATCACCCCACCTTTTAAAAAGTTTCGCCCTCGAAACTTGAGCGAAAGAAAGGTACCTTAATCGAATAGGCTTGGATATTTAATACGCATAGTAGCTTCCGAATCCCACGTCTCTTCTTCAACATTAGGACATCTCCACAAAATTTTCACTAAAGGCACCACTTCTCAACTTCTTATCCTTGCGATCTAGAATGCGGATTGGCTTCTCTTCAAAGGACAAATTCGGTTCAAGCTCGGGCATTTCCGCTTGAAAGACATGGCTTGGATCACTAATGTACTTCCTCAATTGAGAAACATGGAAGACATCATGAACTTTGGTCAAATTCGGGGGCAAGTCCAACTTGTACGCTACGGCACCAATTATTTTCACAATATCAAAAGGTCCAATGTATTTCGGGCTCAATTTACCCTTTACACCAAACCTTTTAACACCCTTCATCGGAGATACCTTCAAGAACACTTTATCTCCAACTTCAAATTCTAACGGTCTTCTTCAGACATCGGCATAAGATTTTTGTCGGTCTTGAGCGGCTTTCATTCTATCACGAATGACCTTCACATGATCAATGGTTTCAACAAGACCATCGGGACCTAAGTCACGAACATCACTCAATTGATTCCAACATGTAGGACTTCGGCATTTCCTTCCATAGAGAGCTTCATAAGGAGCCATCTTGATCGATGCATGATAACTATTGTTGTAAGAAAACTCCACCAACGGTAGATTCTTTTCCCAACAAGATTGGAAGTCGAGTGCACAAGCCCCAACCAAGTCTTCTAAAGTCTGGATAGTCCTCTCGGTCTGACCATCGGTAGCGGCATGAAACGCGGTACTCATCAACAATTTACTACCCATGGCTTCTTGTAAGGCCTTCCAAAATCTCGAACAAAACCTCGGATCTCAGTCGGATATGATCTCCTTGGGAACACCATGATATCTAACGATCTCATCAACATAGGCTTTGGCTAGTCGATCTAAACTCCAAGTCTCTTTGATCGGGATGAATCTAGCACTCTTGGTCAAACGAAAAGCCATGACAAAATCCATAGAAATAGATTCCCACTTCCATAGCGGAATATCCAAAGGTTGTAGCAATCCACCAGGCCTCTTGTGTTCGATTTTCACTTGTTGGTAAGTAAGACATCTACCAACATAAGACACAACATCGCCTTTCAAATTCGGCCACCAAAATTGTAGCTTCAAGTCTTTATACATCTTATCACCTCCGGGGTTGATAGAATAAGGAGAAAGGTGAGCTTCATCAAGAACTCACTTTCTCAAGTCAAGAGCATCAGGTACAAACAAACAGTCATAGAGTCGAAGGACACCTTTGTCATCAATCTTGAAGTCTTTTGCTTTTCCTTCTAGAAGTTTGGCCTGAAAAGACTTGTAGGTAGGATCGTCAACATGGCTTTCGCGGATCTTGCGGAGAAAAACGGGTTCGGCAACCATAGAACCAACATAATCAAATCCACGTTCCACGAATTCCATCTTCAACTTTCGAAACTCAAAACAAAGATCATCGGGTAATACCCACATAGCATTCAAGGCATTAGAAGATTTCCTACTGAGAGCATCGGCAACAACATTAGCCTCCCCCTTCATGGTATAGCAACTCAAAATCATAGTCATTCACCAATTCCAACCATCTTCTTTGTCTCATATTCAACTCCTTTTGAGTAAATATGTACTTCAAACTCTTGTGATCGGTAAATATGCGACAATGAACACCAATAAGATAGTGTCTCCACACTTTCAAGGCATGAACAACGGCGGCCAATTCCAAATCATGAGTAGGGTAGTTCACTTCATGAACTCTCAACTGTCTCGAGGCATAAGCAACCACTTCCCTACTTTGCATAAGTACACAACCCAATCCCATCTTGGAAGTATCACAATAGACATCAAAGTCTACACCATCTTCATGTAAAGTCAACATCGGGGCGGTAGTCAACCTTTTCTTTAACTCTTGAAAAGCGGCTTCACAATCTTCATTCCATACGAACTTGGTTTCTTTCTTCAACAATTGAGTCATCGGTCTCGCAACCTTTGAGAAATCTTTGACAAATTATCGGTAGTAACCACCTAAACAAAGAAAACTTCGGACTTCTCTAACATCAGTCGGACTCTTCCAATCCACCACAGCTTCAATTATAGAAGGGTCTACCATCTCACCTTCTTTAGAAATTACATGTCCAAGAAAGGACACTTTAGGTAACCAAAACTCACACTTGGAGAATTTGGCAAACCACTTTTGACGATGAAGGACACCCAAAATATTCCTAAGATGAATAGCATGCTCTTCTTTGGTCTTGGAGAAAATAAGGATGTCGTCGATGAACACCACTACACACTTGTCAAGATACTCACTAAATCTGCGGTTCATTTGATCCATAAAATAGCGGGAGCATTAGTCAATCCAAATGGCATCACCTTGAACTCAAAGTGACATATCTTGTACTCAAAGTGGTCTTTGGTATATCGGCATCACGAACGGGAATTTGGTGATATTCGGATCTCAAATCAATCTTGGAAAAAGTAGAAGCACCCTTTAGTTGATCGAACAAATCTTCCATTCTTGGCAAAGGATACCTATTCTTGATTGTAATTCGGTTCAACTCACGGTAGTCAGTACAAAGTCTCATGGAACCATCTTTCTTCTTCACAAAGAGAACGGGAGCACCCCAAGGCGAGGCACTTGGTTGAATGAAACCTTTTTCAATCATATCATCAAATTGCTTCCTTAACTCTTTCAACTCGGTTGGAGTCATACGGTATGGAGCTTTGGCTATGGGTCCGGATCCAGGTACAAGATCAATGGAAAACTCAACATCACGCTTGGGAGGGATCCCGGGCAAGTCTTCGGGGAATACATCATCAAATTCACGAAATATAGGTACATCTTCAATCTTTGGTAAGGAGGTAGTTGAAGAAGTCACAATACACAAGAATGCTTGGTGACCCTTTCTTACCAAACTCACCAACTTCATTGCGGAAATTAATAAAGACACACCCATTCGGGAATGAGGTCCCTTATAGGTTATTCTAACTCCTAAAGGTCTCTTTAAATAAATCTTTTGATCTCTACACTCGAATCTAGCATGGTATAACGCTAACCAATCAATACCTAGAATTATATCGAACTCTCCTAGAGGAAACTTAAGGAGATTAGCGGGGAAGATAGTACCCGCAATAGAAATAGAAACATTAGGGTAAAGAGTAGAACATGAGATAATTTCTCCGGATGGTAAGGATATGGGAGTATCCTCACTAGAAGTAGGCTCGATAGTTAACTTATCAACATAAGTTAAAGACACAAAGGACATAGAAGCGCCGGTATCAAATAGAATAAGACACGGTTGCTCTAAGATTGAGAACAAACCCGTAATTATCTCCGGATGAGCATCGGCTTCGGCTTGGCTTAAAACGAAGATTGATGCCTTAGGTTTGGCAATTGGAGGGGGCAACTTCCGATCGGGGCAATCATCATAACGGTGACCACTCTTCTGGGAAAATAAGCAAACATAAGGTCGGTTGAAGCATCCTACACCGGGGTGGCGTGGAAGTCTACAACTGTAACAACCCGAAAAGTACCCAATTTTTCTAGTAAAATTTCTTAAGGATACTTTTCAGCAAGGTTAAGTTTTTAAAATAGAATTTATTGTTTCGAGTCGTATTTTGAAATTCCGAGTTCGTAATTGGAATTTCTGAGAGATTTCATGAAAATCCCGTTTTTAGTCATCTTTGACTTTTCTTGACTTTTAAGTCGTCTTTGACTTTTCTTGACTTTTTAAAGTCGTCAGTGACTTTTCTTGACTTTTAAGTCGTCATAAACTTTTCTTGACTTTTAAGTCATCTTTGACTTTTCTTGATTTTTAAGTCAACTTTGACTTTCGTTGACTTTTTCCGACTCGCCTTGTAATTTGAAGACCGAAATTTTATTTAAAAAAATAATATTTTTAATTTATTTTTATTATGATTTATTTGGATTTATGAAAATTTAATATAATTATTTTGAATTTATTTGGAATTAAAGAATAACTTTTACGGTTTTAACCCAAACGTCATTTAACTATTCCCGAGTCATCTAAAATCCCGAAACAAACTCGAAACCCGACTTTGGCATGAGTCACACGCCCATGTCATCCTTTTCCACTCACTTTTTGATATTTTCATTATTTTGATTAATCTAATAATAATATCTTAGATATTTATTACTTTATCGACCCGTCAACGAAAATTACGCAAATCGCTTGAAAAACAGACCCGATTCTTCATGAACCACACGGCTCTCCTTCCTCTCTTAGAGCTAGATATTTTCCTTTCTTTTCATTAATATAACATAATATCTAGATATTTAATTTAATTAACTTAATATCTAATTAATTATCTTATTATAATAATAAAACCCGAGTCAATTCCGTAACAACAATTTCAAAACCCGACTCTATTTTTCCCTATAATTACACGGCACTCCCACCCAACATTACCCACTAACTACTTTTCATTTTTCAATAAATCAACTTAAGATCAAATCAATACTTTCTTTAATATAATCAAAATCGTTCTTGGTGTTCTTGAGCGTTCTTCATCGTTCTTGAGCAAAATCGTCACAACACATTCGTTACTTGTTCAAATCCGTCCTAACTTATATTTCTAGAATCTCCTCTTCGCTCTCCATCTTCAAGTACGGTTTATTTTCAATTCCGGCAAAATCGTTTTCAACACTTTAATTATGGAAAATCCAGTTTTTAATTCTAATAATGTTTTTCTTGTCATTTCTTATAGGGGAAGATTTTGAAGACGAGTTTGGTGACTCGTATATTTTAGGAGAAGATTAGAAGACGGGTTTCTTATTTTTATTTACTTCTTATTTTGGTGCTAATTGGTTTTGCTAGCTAAGGTAACGATTCCGAGTTACTCGACGATTTAATGTTACATATCCTTTGTTTCTTTTGTTTTTGGTTCATCTTTTGTTTTAGTTCATATTATTGTTACTTTTGATTTTTAATTAGTAACATGATAGGTTGTTATTTTACTATGTTGTATGAATTTTTGGCATGTTGGTTGTTCTTGACATAGTTGGATGATTTATTTATAATCATGATTTTTGTATGGATGATTATTAAATTGGTGGTTAAAATGGTTGTTGTTAATTAAAAACATGTTAGCATTTATTTGGAATGGTGGTGGTTTTGGCCGTGTGAATGGGCCGTGTTGGGTGGCTGTGAACCGGCCGGTTCAGGCCTGGTCAGACCGGTTCAGGCCGGTCCAGCCCGGTCTGGGTGGGTCCGGGGTTTGGTCCTTGGGAGTTGTGTCGATACTTGATTGTTATGTTGTTGTTTTGACGGGTTTTAAATATGTTAAAGCATGCGGGAAATATTAGGAAAACGGTTTTTTAGTAAAGTCGATAAAAAACCCAAAACAGCCCAAGTCAGCCCAAAACAGCCCGTGGGCCCAGTTCAGGCCCGTGTCTTGGTCGGCCCAAGTCAGCCCGTGGGTCCCTCCCTTGGTCTTGTGACGGTTTTTGAGTTATTGCCGTTTTATCGTGTTTTGTAATATTTAGCAAGTGGGAAATGTTAATAAGTAAAATATTTAATTAAAAAGGTTTTTTTTATAAAATTATTATTTCTCACATGTTAGACATTATAATACGAGATCGTAGTTTAAATTGATATCCTTTAAGTCAAGCGGGTTTTTAGTAAGATTTAATAAATCACATGTTAGAAGTTTTAATAAAATAACATGTAATGAATATGATGATTTTTATGTTCAAGTCTATATGGTAAAGACTCTGTTTCTAGCCGGTTTGACCAAACGGGGTTTGGTCAAATAA
>JAIUZE010038151.1:0-12390 GCA_022085475.1 Heliosperma pusillum | reverse complement strand
GATCCTGCGCTGCTTTCATCTTCTGGCTAATCAATTTCACTTATTCGATCATGTCCTGAACAATCTGTGGTCCAAGAATCACTGCCTCAAAATTATCATCCCAACACACTGGACTCCTGCATCTCCTCCCATACAAAGCCTCAGATGCTGACATCCCTATACTAGTATGGTAACTGTTGTTTTATGAAAAGTCGATCAAATCCAGCTTATCTTCCCAACTCCCACCAAAATATAACACACAAGCACTTGAAAGATTTGTCGCATACCCTAATCAAGGATAAATAACCCAAACTAGGCTAACAACAAATTAATGTAATTAGGGAAGTAAGGGGTCGATCTCGGGGAGACGGGAGATACTTGTGAATAGTTATGGTTAGAGCTCTATCTTGTACGATTGGCAAATGTTTGTCACTAATTAATAAATGTTATAATAAAAATGATAACAATACAATAAAGAAAAGGATCTAGGGATCGGGGTTCACATGCTAATCAATTTAAAAGCAAAGTTGATTACGGGTTTAGAATAATCATAGTTGTCCAAGTCTTTAGATGGTATATTCCTTTCGGATTCATACCGACTTTAATTTTCAGCCTTGCTAGGTCATTAAACTATTCTTGCCAGCCCTTTAATTTTCATCTCGACTCTCGCCCTTGAGACGGAAATAGACAAGTACAAACAATTGTTTATGACCATTAAACAAAGTCTATCACGAGATTCAAGCAAGAAATAGAGACAACAAAGAACGATTCTACCGGAATCAATTTATACTTATAAATTAATTAGACATGTTAACCCTTCCCCTAGAACAAAGATTACTTATGCATGATTAACAATGAAAGGGAAACTAAGATTATAAAACTAAGAATGATAAACATGATACAGGAAATATTAAAAGAAAATGAAACTATAATGTAAAAACGAGAATAAAGATTACCGGAAAGGATGAGCAAAGATTGAAATGGAATAAGAACTTGAATAGGAAATGCAAACCCGAAAACTTGAGTTCCAATTACAAGTAGAACCATACAATTGAAGAAAACTTAGAACTTAACTAAACTGGAGAAAACTAAAACTAAACTAAACTAAGAAAGATGAGAGAAGGAAGAAAAACTAATCTAAAGAGAGAAGTGTTTTTGTACATGTTAGTTGTGTGTGATGCATAGGCTATTTATAGGATTGAGAGGCTGCCCAAATGTGTCCGGATTCATGCTCATTAAACAACCCATTAAGCCTTGCATTAAAGAGAGGGAGATGAAGAGAAGATGCGTAGAATTTGGTGAACCCGATCGGATTGATGGTAAACCAGATCGGATTTGCAGCCCCATATGCATTTTGACTTTCGTTTGATCTTCCCTTGTCATTTGACGTGATTTGTCTTGACCCCATTGACTTTAAATCCGAACGGGGACATAACTTTCGTCGACGAATAGCAAAACCGTCGCAACTTGTGCATATGAGCTCGGAATGACTTGAAACTTGTTCCCTTTGACTCGAAACCTCTAGATCTTTAAAGCATGCCATCTTAACCTCACGTAATCGTCCCTCTTAGCTTCTCCTTGCTCATATTTCCTTCAAATGACGGGATTTGAAGTAGAAACGACTCAATTCCTACAAAGGACATTAAAGCACGAGAAATACTGCAAAGGAGAGATTAGCTCATAAAACCACTTGTTAAAGTGGATAAACCATATCAAATCGAGCTAAAATGAGGGGATAAAATCATACAAATTAAAACTTATCAGAACTCAACATATCCTCCAAAATCTTGATCGTTCTTTCTGTCTGACCATCCGTCGCAGGATGAAAAGTTGTACTCATCTTTTATGTTGTTCCCATAAGCTCTTACAATTCCTTCCAAAATTGCGAAATAAATCTCGCATCTAGATTGGACACAATGTCACTAGGCACTCCATGCAGCTTCACCAGATGCTTCCTATAAGCCCAAGCTAGCTCAATCTTGCTCCAAGTATTCTTCATAGGAATGAAATGAGCTGACTTGGTCAACCGATCCACAATAACCCATATCATCTTATTCCCCTTCTAAAATCAAGGAAGTCCTACCACAAAATCCATGGATATAGACCCCCATTTCCACTCTGAAACCTCAAGAGACTGAATCTTACCATGCGGTCTTCGCGGCTCTCCTTTAACTCGCTGGCATGTCAAACATCTCGCCACAAAATCGGCAACAACTTTCTTCATTCTCGGTCACCAGAAAGTATTTTTTAGATCTTTATACAACTTATCCCTACCTGGGTAAACCGAATAGGTAGTACAATGACCTCAGTCATAATCACCTTCTTCAACTCAGGATCATCCGGCACGCACCATCTACCCTCAAATCTGACACTTCCATCTGCATGAATCAAAAATCTAAGATGAGTACCATGTTCCACCCCTTTTCTCCACATCTGAATTTTAGGACCCCCTAACTGCTTGCTCTTAATGTCGTCATACAATTCCGGCTCAATCATCAGATCACTAGTAGCTTCCCCCCATAGATCCCCATCTTTGCTACTTCATCCCTCAATCGCATCAAGGACATCGCAGTGCACAAGAAATGTACACTTTTCCGGCTCAAAGCATTAGCAACAACATTAGCCTTCCCCTCACGTTAGATAATCCCCATATAATAATCCCCAATCAGCTTCATCCACCTCCGTTGCCTCATATGCAACTCGTTCTGGGTATAGATGTATTTCAAACTCTTATGGTCTGAAAACACCTTAAAGCTGGCCCCATAAAAATAATGCCTCCAAATCTTCAATGTTAACACCACTGCACCCAACTCCAGATCATGAATAGGGTAGGTCTCTTCATAATTCTTCAACTGCCTCGAAACATAAGCTATCACTTTCCCATTCTGCATCAGCACGCAACCCATTCCACACTTTGACGTATCCCTAAAAACCTCAAAATTAGGTAATTCTAGGACATGAGCTGTGGTCAAACGCTCCTTTAAGGTTTGGAACGCCGTCTCACAGTTCTCATCCCAGCGAAACTTGTTCTCCTTCCTCATTAACGCTGTCATAGGTCCTGCAATCTTTGAGAAGTCCTTCACAAACCTCCTATAATAACCAGCTAAACCCAAGAAACTCCTCACCTCAGCCACATTCTTTGGTGCTTTCCAATTACACACTGCTTCAATCTTACTATGATCTACCATCACCCCTTCCTTTGATATGATGTGCCCCAAGAACATCACCTTCTCCAGCCAAAATTCACACTTAGACAACTTAGCATACAACTAGCTGGTTGTCCCTCAAAATCTGCAACACAATCCTTAGATGCTCTGAATGCTCCGCTTTAGTCTTAGAATAGAACAAGATTTCACTAGTGAACACCACCACGAACGTGTCCAGATATGGACTGAAGAACGGTTCATAAGGTCCATGAATACCGCTGGTGCATTAGTCAACCAAAACGACATCACCACATACTCATAATGCCCATACCTCGAACGAAAAGCTGAATGTCACCATCCTTTATCCTTATCTGATGATACCACGACCTCAAATCTATCTTTGAGAGCACTCCGGCTCTACTCAACTGTTCAAACAAATCGTCAATCCTAGGTAATGGATACCTATTCTTCACCGCGACATGATTCAGTTCACGGTAATCAATGCATAACTGTAAACTACCATCTTTCTTTTTCACAAACAACATCGGTGCACCACACGGCGATACACAAGGTCTAGTATATCCCTTGTCCAACAACTCATTCAACTGCTGCTTCAATTCTTCAAGCTCCTTTGGTCCCATGCGATATAGGGCCTTAGAAATGTTGGAGTGAGTGTCCTTAACAATAGTGCGATCACATGATTAAATCTCAATAATAAGAATACAAAGGGATGATGAATATTATAGTCAACTGGTTAACATAAATCAGTAACGATTGACTCAATTGAGTTGGACGTTACTGTTGTATGACGGTGGTGATCAGTTGATCCCTTGAGGTCACACCTAAAGGACAATCCCTTAATCATGTAAATTAATTAATTGTATAGCGATACAAATTAATTAATCCCTTAAATTAAACTAAGTTTATATTGTGAGTGAGAATTATATCTTATTGTAATATGATTAAATAAGATTCATTTTAGTAATTTAATTGTTATATTACTAAGAATGCATTTTATTTACATGTAATTATAAAATGTGACTTAAAATGTTCAGTCTAATTTATTTGTTATCAAATTGAATTTAAATTAGTTAAATGTACATTTATAAGCAAATATTACATGTTACATGTCACATGTCATATATGTGACAAATGAAAAAATCACAAAGATAAAATGGACTCCATTTTACATATGAGGCACCGGTTTTTGTGAGCTACAAGGGTAGTGTTTTAGGTCATGATTTGTTGTTCTAATTGAGAATAAAAATAACATGATTACTACCTAAACCTATACCCTAGCTAGTTTCTTGTGAAGAACAAAAGGAAAAGGCAACACCCTTCCTCATAGGGGTGTGCCGACTCCAAGGGTAGAAAAAAAAAAGAGAAGTGTTTTCTCTTATTAATACCCATTTGATCTCATATGTGTAGCATGCACTTATCTCTCAACCTCTCCTCTTTTCACTCTAAAGAAATAGCTTAAGAAGCTTCAAACTACTATTGTTCATAAATTACTAATAAAATTTACTAAGAGTAGTAATAGTGTTTATTAGTAATATTATAAAGGGCTACTACCATTTTATACTAGTGTAGTATATTTAGTAGTGATTAAGGAGTGTCTTGGGTGCAACTTATTGGAGAGTTCTTATACTAAGATCTAGGAGTTCATCCCTAATATTGTAAGCTCAAGAACAAGATTTGGAAGGTGTCCGAATCATGTTCCCATATTGCCGAAATCATATGTGAGGAAAATGTTTCTTCTTATTTTTATATTGTTTAGTTATGCATGCATAAGATCCTATAATTTAATGAGTAAACTAATTGTAAAATGATATTAGAAATGTCTAATATTGAGTTTAAGAAACTTACAAGAAATTGGACCCGTACCCAGCTTCAACTCCAAACTGAAATCAATGTCCCTCTTAGGAGGTAATCCTGGTATCTACTCTAGAAAGACATTAACAAACTCACTCGCCACTTCAATCGGATCCGTTGTCGGCTCCTCAACTCTGGTATCTCTCACATGGCACAAGATCATCGAGTAGCCCTTCCTCAGGTACGACTTTAAGGTAATGGTTGCAATCAACTTCACCTTGGGCTTTACAACAAACCCTCGGTACGATACTATAACTCCCTTAGGACCCCTTAAAGACACTTTCTTTTGATGGCAATATATATTTGCCTTATACTTCCCCAGCCAATCGATCCCGACAATAACCTCAAACCATTTAAAGGAAATTCAAAAACATTAACAGGAAAGTCTACCTCCCCCACTATCATAGACACACCCTTGAAAAGCTTATTACAAGACACTGACTCACCATAAGGTATGAATACCTCATCCCTTATAGACTCACTATCTCCAAGCCCCAACAACTCAGCATGACTCTTAGAAACGAATGAATGGGTTGCCCCTTACTAAAATAGAACGAAAGTTGTAATATGATTGACAAGAAGCTTATTATGATGTTCACTACCTCGGGAAACCGAGATGGTAGCATTCCTGTGTACTAAGGGGGTCTTGTAAGACACCTTGGTGTGTGGGGGTGTTAAAAGCATCCTCTTATGTTGCTTGCATAAAGCAATTTGCCAGCGTTCTTCCGACCTCCTCCCTGCACTGTGCTAGAAGATGGCACAGTCTTTTATGCCGAACTCTGGTTCCCATTATTATTCTGCCGCTGGTAGTTCCCTCCATTGCGGTTATAGACACCGCCGGTAACACTCTGATCCCCTATCGGTTCCATGATCCCGCAAGTCGATTACTCGCCGCACTTTGAGAATAACTCCGGTGGAATGAAGGTTGATTACCCAAACCCCCTCCATAAGATGGACATACAAATTTCTTGTGTCCAAGACCACCACAACCATGACATCGCAATCCTGAAGTCTCACTCGCAGCACGACTAGCATTCCCTCCATACTGTTGTACCCCTTTATAACCATCACCAGAGTAAGATCTCGTCTGAGAAGCGTTACCGTTCTTGTAGGTAGAGTTACCTCCAACCTCACTAGTTATCTTTCTCTTGTTGTCCATAACATCCTTAGCAGCCTTCGTCATTTTCGCTAATCGCTCAGCCTGCCCAGCCTTTTCATAAGCTTCATTAAGGTCATGAGCTACTCCCACAAGTAGCTTGTTCATGACCCTAAAGACCAATCCCTTCAGAAACATGTCGGATAAGGCCTCATGACTCCAATGCAGATCATTGGCATAACTTGCCAAGTCCATGAACCTGTTGTAGTAAGCCGTCACAGTCATCTCCTTAGTCATCCGGAATGAGTCGAACTCAGCCCTTAGCTTCCCTCTCACATGCTCAGGAACAAACTCTGTCCTCATGTCGGCTTTGAACTCTCCCCACGGTATAGCCTTCTCCCCATTCATATTGAAATACTTTTTCATAGCTAGCCTCTCTCGGAAGCACCACTTTCCCGCGTGACCCTTCAGGTAGAACGCTGCTTGATCAACACATAGAGTCTCCGGACAATTGACGACCTCGAATATGCTCTCCATCTCTCGATGTCAGTCATCTAACAGATGGGCTGCACCCGTACCCTCACAGGTAGTGGGCCGGTGACGGGCAATAGCTGTTCTTATGGTAGTAGCATCAACAACCACCGTTCGGTCCTTCCTTAATTTCTTAAGGGCCTCGGTAAGAGCTCCAGTCTGCTCAACTAGTCTGGCTACCTCTACAGCATTAAACTAATGGGTTCTCATCGACGCACTAGCTCTTGTTGCATGCATGGTATCTTCAATAAGAAGCGCAAACGTAAGCATAATCCTACGTCTGAAAACCGACTACGGTCCTTTCACAACACACTCGGGCGAGTGCATCAAGCCATTTAGCCGAGTCAAGCTCACTCGATCGAGTACTACATGTACTTGGACGAGTACACTAACCACATAACCTCCAAAACCTTACAGGAACTTTTACTCGATCGAGTCCAATATGGCACTCGGTCGAGTAACACTCACTCGGTGGGGTGTCGACATACACTCAGTTGAATCACCCAAAAACAGTATCTCCCTAAATATACAGGGTACTCTACTCGATCGAGTCCAAAAGGCCAGTCGGTCGAGTCCACGCTACTCGGTCGAGTGCTTCTATACACTCGTTCGAGTGCTTCTATATACTCGGCCGAGTCACAAAATTTAGCATTTAAAATTTCATCATGCACTAACACTCGATCGAGTGCCAAGAGAACTTGGTCGAGTAACCTCTAAGCGTTCGAGTCCCCTGCCCCACTCGGTCGAGGCATGCAAAAATACGGTCCCCATACTGTACTTATCCACACATACGTCATATATAACATATAATACCGTTATACTATACATCTCATGCTTATATAATATTCATTCAGTTCATATGCATCTCATACATATTCACATAAACACATGTATTTCCTATATAACATGTTTCCCATTAATAAACACATTCGTATATCATAATCACCACCATTCACGCATATTTCATTTTATACATGCTCAATATCATACCATCATATATAAGCTCATATTCCACCTTCACTTCACTTCACCTCATTCTCAACCATTAACATATGAGTCACATCAAGCATAAAAATACGTCCCGACACTTTCCCGGTGTGACCGAATAAGAGCTATAGGGGCAAGGTGGCGATTTTAGGACGTCTCCTAAATCTTTGCGGTAGTTTCCTATGACTCCTACACGGGTTCATTTTATTAGACACTTCTAAGTTAATTCGTTTCATTGGTTTTAGGTTCTAAAATCATCGCTCTGATACCACTTTGTAACACCCTGGTATACCAAAGAGCCTTACAAGACCTCCTTAGTACATCGGGATGCTACCATCTCGGTTGCATGAGGTAGTACATATCAAGTAGATTATAAAAGAACATACTTATTAAAGCAGTATTTAAATCAAGTTACATCATTCCAAATCTAGGCGACACATCGTCGTAAAAATAAACCAACTGATAAAATAAAGCCAATGAATGTAATGTCTAAGACTCTAATCATCAATGCGGAAGCTTAGACTCAACAGCAATACTTCCATCAACTCTCAACGCAAGATCATCGATTTACCTGTTGATCACCTACTCACCATTCCCCAATGGATCACAATAGTTTTAGAAAACAATACGGGGTCAGTACTCTATAAGCCGATCAATGTACACGAAAACAAAGTAATCATCACAGTAACAAAAACCAGAGGCCCACTGCAGCGGTTACCTTAGCAGCATTATGCTACCATCCTGGCCTACAAAACCACCTATTGATCTCAGACCGCGGTACTGGACATCGAAATTCCATCTCACCGGAGCGAGATACCCGGAACAGTAATGTTCACATCCCCCTCGCAGTGGGAGAGCTACGAGAGGCGAACTCGAGGTGTGATGTCTCCCGGTGGATCACCAAAATAGTAACCAAGTATCACAATTCCAATTCCAACAACAAACACCATTATGATCACCATGGTAACCATCATCATCATCACAATTATAACCATCGTCATCATCACAATAATTACCATCATCATCATCACAAGTCACACATCTCATGACAAAGACTAACATATAAATTACTGAGTAGGAAATCCCACCTTTTCGCAAATCCACAGCAAATCACAAATACGCAATCACTAGAAATCTTCCTCTATGAAGTATCCCTCTAAACACGCAATTCACATAATCAATACTAACCCTTCTTCCCTTTTTCCCCTAATTCAATTAGGGTTTCAAAAGCATAGTAAATAACAATAATCAATCAAATAAATTACATACCTAGTGAAATCAACAAACAAGAAGAGATCTGATCCGGCTTGGAATGATTAAGGATGCTTGAGAGGTTTTGAAAGAGTTTAGAGTCTTAAGGTTTAATTATGAAACGTAAATTTTTGAAATTATATTATAAAACCTCTTATTAATCATTAATCAAAATGTCCGAAATAATCTCGCAGACATGTTTACTCGGCCGAGTACCAACTAGGCAGACGGTTGCCTAACTGACACACTCGCCCTACTGGACCAAATACACTCTACACAACCGAGTACCAAACACACTCGGTCGAGTTACCTCTACTACACCGAGTACACAGTACTCAGTATACGGAGTATTACAGCCAGACACCTGCTTACTGTTCCCCAATGGATCACGTCAGTTTTCGAAACATTAACGAGGTCATTACCATGATACATCAATTAACGCATAAGATCAAAATAGTAACAATATGTAAGTTATAGCCAACCACCAATAACATCATCAAGTACTAGTAACTGGGCTACCACCGTAGCGGCAACCCAGCAGCATCAGGGTGCAGACCTGACCAGCAATAACAACCTATTGATACCAGACCGCAGCAGTGGACATCAAAATTCCCTCTGCGTCGTAGCGAGAGACCCGGAACATTAATGTGCACATTCCCTTCATGGCGGGAGAGCCACGAGAGGCGAACTCGGGGTGTGGTCTGTCCCCCGGCGGACCACCAAACTAGTAACCATGTAACCACCAACCTCCAACTCGGAACCACCATCATCATCATCGTCACAACAGTCACCATCATCAATAACAACAAGCATCTGAACACATTAATCAACATACAAAAGTAATGAGTAGGGAAACCTTACTTGTAAGCAAATCCACAAGCAATCAATCACAAATCAGCATTCCTTCTCTATGAAGTCTCTCATAAACAATCGATTAATATTACAATCAATAACTATCAAATTTCCATTTTTCCCAATCCAATTAGAGTTCTACATTACCCATAAGGATTATTAAACCTATAGACAAGATTACTTACCGATGATATCAACAAACAAGACAAGATGCGATCGAACTCCGAGCCTTGAGATGATTAAAGGTGATTAATAGGGTTTTGAGAGTGTTTTAAAAAGTTTAGGGTTGATAATGAACAGTTAACTAACGAAGTTTCTTTTCATATATCTTAATTATCTTGAATCAAACCGCCTAATAAAAACCCGTAGACCAATGAACCCGGCCGAGTGTAAGAAACACTCGGTCGAGTACACCGCACTCGGCCGAGTGCGCACTACACTTGCCCGAGTGCCACCTAGGTAGAAGGTTGCCTAACTGACACTACAACTTTACTCGGCTGAATGCACCCTACTCGGTCGAGTACCCACACCACTCGGTGGAGTGACCTTTACTCGACCGAGTACATGCTAGTCAGAAATACAGAATATTACACCAACCTCCACTTCAAACACCCATGACCACTTTTTAAACACACCCAAATCCCCCAGCCGCCCCCGAGATTACACCATTGTCGGTGTCTTACCCATTACACTCCCATCAACACCACCCCATTTTGAATCCCCCCCATAAACACTGCTAACATGAAATTTTGTACACATAAGTAATTGTTCAGTAAAATTATGAGTAATTTAGATGTATTTGGGATAATGGAGTAGATCTTACGCAATTTAGATCTTGATATGCTTGTTTCTTACTGATGTTCTATCAACTGTATTTAGTCAAACAATGAAACCTAGATCCCACTTTACGTAATCGCGTACTCTGCAAAACAATCGAACCCACATAATTAAAAACCCACAAATAAAAATTTTAAACCCGGAACCTACTTTACATAATCGCATCAACTCCACAAAACAATCGAACCCAGATAATTATTACTAACTAAAGTATATAACAAAACTATAGCAGATTTGAATTAAACATAGATATATGAGAAAAACGACAAATAAATCATATAAGAACCAAATCCTAGATTTAGGGGAAATGACAAATAAAACATGAAAATCATGATGAGTTTCTACAAAATTCAGAATGAACGACAAAATTGCACCAAGTATAGTTACGAGAAAGGAAATAACATCATAAACTATAAACTTATAACAAAATTGAAATAGGAAGTAACTTAAAAATAAACCTGAAATTGTAATTGCAAACAAAGAATAAATTTTATTGCTGGAAAATGGAATGAGATGACGAAAAAACAATGAACCAAACCTAACCTAAATAATTAAAACCAAAATAAAAAATCGAAATCCAGAACACATTTTACATAATTGCATAAATTCCACAAAACAATCGAACCCAAATAGTCTGTTAAAGTCTGAATGAGCTAGTACAAGACATCCATTACATTATGAATTCTTTAGTGAGAGAAAAAGAATAGATAAAACCCTATCAAATTCTAGAAATTGAGATGAGATTTGGATTTTTTTTTCGTTCACCTCCTTCCTCCCCTAGCATTTCATCTATCTTCTTCAACCCATTTCTTCATATTCTTCTCCGTGGTTATGTAAATTTCTTAGCTTCTTTAATCCTTTATTTGAACAAAAAATCAGTTTTCTTTCTTGATTTTTACTTTTTTAGAAGACATGATGATAAGTGAATATTTGTATGATTTTAACCCCCAATTTAGCTCGGTTTTGTATGTCATTTGCGCTTTGTTAAGCCACTTTATGAGCTAATATCGTCTTCTAGGCGAATTCCTATGTTCTAACCTATTTTGTAGGGAAAGTGACGTTTCTACGCCCTTTTTCTATATTCCGGAGCATTTGCCTAGAACCTGACGATTTGAAAAAGCAAGCTTGACCAAGTCAAAGGCATTTCAAGAAGGTTCACTGATTCAAAAGAAAGAAGAAGTAAACACAATCTCGCGGTTGTCAAAAGATCGATCAAATAAGCGAAGCAATCGACCTTCTACCTCAAATCCTATCATCAAACCCGACTCAAGAGGTCAAGGGGGATAATGAAAGTCAAGTCATAGGCCAAAGGAGATGAAACGGAAGTCAATTGACCAAGATTACAACTTACCCGATCGGGTATGTGGCAAACCCGATCGGGGATGTCTGCTGATCCGCACTTTTGCTTCGACTTCCTCCTTTTTGTCTTATGTGATGAATGCATGACCCCTCCCCTATGAAACCCTACTACTATATAAGAAGCTTCAGCCACCACACTTCAACATATCATCTTTACACATTTTCTACTTCTTTCTTTACATTAGAAAACCTAGATTAAGAGGAGAGAGCCTAGCCTCTCTTCTCTTGTCTAGAACATTTTCTTCTTCCTTTTGTCTTTAGTTTCTTAGTTTATTTCTGTCTTTTGTACATCAAATCCTTAGCTTAGAACAATAAGAATTTCATCTTTGTAATCTACTTTAAGTGGTTCAAGCGTTGTAATTCGTGGATTGTCTACTCTATGCAAGGAATTTCTATTATTGTTGTCATTATCATTGTTGATCGTCATCTAGGTATTCCTATTTTATCTTTTGTTTAAAAGTCTTTATGTTTCTTATTAGA
>JAIUZE010038148.1:0-11076 GCA_022085475.1 Heliosperma pusillum | reverse complement strand
TTGTAGATCATTTGCACTGAAGGGCCGACCCTTATCAGTAAGTCAACCAGATCCCATACGTCTTCTCATACATAGAGTCCATCTCGGATTGCATGGCATCAAGCCATAGCTTAGAGTCGGAACAGGTCATAGCACCTTTATAGGTAGCGGGTTCGTTACTCTCAAGGAGTAAAAGGTCATCACTCTCGTTCTCCTCGACCATACCAATGTATCTGTCTGGAGGAATAGAGTGTCTACCCGACCTCCTAGGTTCCAAAGGAATATTTACCGCAGCTGATGATGAATGAACAGTTTCCCCCATTGGTTGCTCGGTTGTTGGTACTTGAATCTCCGACAGTTCGAAGGTTCCATTACTTGTCCTATTCTCGAGAAATTCTTTCTCTAAGAACGTCGCACTAGCCGCAACAAAAACTCGATGTTCGGTAGGCAAGTAAAAGTAATGACCAAACATCCCTTTTGGATAACCAATAAAGTATGTCTTGACCGATCGTGGGCCGAGCTTTTCGTCAGGTCTCCACTTGAGATAAGCCTCGCAGCCCCAAACCCGAATAAAGGACAAGTTAGGGACCGTTCCCTTCCATAATTCATATGGAGTCTTGTCTACAGCTTTAGACGGACTTCGGTTAAGTATTAGAGCAGCTAACAAAAGAGCATAACCCCACAATGAATCAGGTACAACCGTGTGACTCATCATGGATCGAACCATATCAAGTAATGTTCGATTTCTCCGTTCGGACACACCATTCAATTGTGGTGTTCTAGGTGGAGTTAACTGTAGTACTACACCACAGTCTTTAAGGTGTTGATCAAACTCATTCGAAAGATATTCGCCACCACGATCTGAACGTAGTGATTTAATCTTTCTATCCAGTTGGTTTTCAACCTTATTCTGGAATTCCTTGAACTTGTCAAAGGACTCACTTTTATGCTTCCTTAAGTAGACATATCCATATCTACTCAAATCGTCCGTGAAAGTGATAAAATATCTATAGCCATCTCTAGCGTTGATTGACATAGGTCCACACACATCAGTATGTATGAGTCCTAATAGGTCAGCAGCGCGCATTCCAACACCTATGAAGGAAATTCGAGTCATTTTGCCTATGAGACATGATTCACACGTGCCAAAGATATTTATAGTCAAATGGGAGAAGGTCCCCATTATCAATGAGCTTCTTCACGCGTTTTTCATTTATGTGTCCATTCGCATGCCAAAAAATAGTTTGATCTTTGTCACCACCTTTGCTTCTTACTACTCATCGATGAGAACCACAACCATTATCTAGTACCCCAAGTTCCGAAACTTCATTGTTTATTCAATCATATGAATAAAGAAGAGACATATCAACGGAGAGATGATGCGTGTATTTTATATAGACTTCTAGTCCCGTTATGCAGCATTTCTATGTCATTTAGGTGATATTATATCGCCATATGCCCCTATTTGGCTACTTTGTACTTTCATTACCATTTTGTAGGTACAAGCTGTATAGTAGCAGAAACCGAGCCAAAGCAGTCCATTTTGCATGCATTTAGGAGTATGGAAAGATCATGACAGGAACTCTTGCATGGGGAAGCGTGAAACCGTTCATAATCAAGCCCAAGTCATGACTCACACCACATACTATGCCAGAAGACCTCGATCGAGGAGTTTACCTTTCGATCGAGGTAAGTTGAAGCCAGAAGTGCTCGATCGAGCTACCTCCTTTGCTCGATCGAGTAGAAGTCGCTTACCAGTTGGTCGATCGAGTAGATAAAGTGCTCGATCGACTGATTTCCATGAATAAAAGCCTCGATCGAGTGGTTATTTCCCTCGATCGAGTAGATTCTATTACGGGCTTTAAGTCCATTAAGTTAATTAGGTTAAGAGTCGTGTTAGACACTATATATGACTCTTATTTACGTCATTAGTAGGAGGACTTATATTCGTATTAGCAGCAATTAATCTTTCATTAGTTTCTGAACTTTTAATCTTTAGTTTTCATTCAGGTTTATTCGACGTGGATTGTTCTTTACGCCGGATTGCTAAGATTGTAAACGATTTCTCTCTTTAACTCTTACCTCTATTTTAATCGTAATTACTACTTACTCTACTTAATTGTTGTGTTGTTATTATTTATGCTTCTTAATTACGATTTTATTATGTCTATCGTCATATGTTCAATCGTCTTTGTTAGCATCGTTAATAGCATGAGTAGCTAATTCTCTTGTATGTTGGGATGAGGAAAACTGTAGGATAGACTATTTTAGTTAGTCTTGAATATGAGAATCGATCTAAGCAATTTAATTGAGGTTAGTCGAATGAGTGCACGCAGGAGACTAGCTAGGTAGTTAACCCCGACCTGGATCGAGAGATTAGAAGGGAAAGGCTTGCTTAGAATTGATAGGTGACTCGTAAAAGGACGAGAGTTAATTAGGAAAATCCCTAGGGTGGTTTGAGACCGAGAGGAGAAAACCATTGCTCTTCTCATTGATAGATTGACTGACTTAGTTGACCCTAGCATATTCTTCCTTTATCTGATTTATTTCGTATTAATTTCTATCTTTATTTCTCTTCCTTTTAATCTCATTTAGTTTAGTTTAAAATCAATTCAAAACCCCTAGATTGTGACTGGCAGATTTAGATTTCAGTTAATTAGTTTCCTCCCTGTGGAGATCGACCCTACTTCCGCTATCTTCTTAGTTAGTAGACTTAGGCTTTTATTTTTGGTGTATAACGAAACACATCAAATTTTGGCGCCGTTGCCGGGGAGGCAATTTAATTTTCTGTTTATTTATTTCTGTCTCGTCTTAAGGAATTTCTAATTCCTTAAGACTGTTCTTATCTTTCTCTCTATAGTTGTGTATGAGCAGATCCCAAAGGCTCGAATTAGTGGAAGCTGATCCAGAGCCTGAAATAACCTTCCTACGCAGGAAAAGAGGGTTAGATAAGACTATTCAGAAGGAAGACTTGAGTACTTCTGAATCCGTCTTTGACAGTTTCATTTTCGAGGAAGATTTAACTGTTGAGACTACCATTCCAGCAAAGATGCCGAATATTGCTAGCCATTCTGAGCCTACAGCTGCATGTATACCTCAAGGATTCAAACTTACAACGGACGAAGATGGAACTACTTTCGATCTTCGTCCGTCTTATATCAAGCTTGTCCAGCAGGACAAGTATAGGGGTGTAGCTGGGGAGGATCCGAGGAGGCATATGGAGACCTTTGCTGACTACTGTTCTTCTATTCCGGTTTCAAAAGGGGTGACAGCTGACAAGATCAAGGAATTCTTGTTTCCTTTTTCCCTTACGGATAATGCCAAAGACTGGTTGAAGAATTTGAATCGAGAAGAGCTGGGTATTACTGACTGGACCACACTCGCACTGGCTTTCTATAAAAAGTATTTTCCACCACAGAGGACGAATGCTTTGAGGGGTCAGATTACTAATTTCAAGCAAACGGCTCATGAAAATCTCTATGAGTCCTGGGATCGATTCAAGACGCTAGTGAGGTCTGTTCCTCATCATGGGTTCGAGCAGTGGTTTCTGTGTAACCAGTTCTACACCGGGTTATATGACGATCATCGAGCCATTCTAGATGCCGCGTCAAACGGGAGGTTCCAGAAGGAAATAGATGATGATAAGGGTTGGAAGCTGATTGAAGAAATGGCAACCCATTGTGCTGAATATGGTAATCCGAGGAGTGGTACACGGACGATAGCTAGTATCGATTCTGAAGGTCTGGATGCAAAATTCGATAAACTAAATGCCAGACTTGATAAATGGGAGAAGAAAGCTGAAGATAACCAGCAGACGGTTCATTTACTGCAGCAGGATGATATGATTACTTGCAAGAGGTGTGGCGAAACTGGTCACACGGCTATAGACTGTCTCGCTGAAAGGGAACAAGTCTTTTCCTTTCAACAATACCGTCAAGGAGGTGGGTACTACAATCAAGGGAATATCCATCCCAATTTGAGATGGACAAGCCAGAACGTCTTAAATCCTACACCTCCACCACCACAGCCGACGTATCAACCGCCGCACAAGCAAGGATTTCAGAACATCCAGCCTTCGCAGCAAGCTAGTTCCTCATCTGTAGGAATTGCAGAAATCGGGGAGTTAAAGTCTATGATCCAAGCTTTAGCTATCCAAATGAGCAAAACTGATCAAGCAACAAATGCTACTATCAAGCTTTTGGAGTCGCAGATTGCTCAATTGGCAGGAGTTCGATCGACTAGGCAACCCGGGCAGTTACCGTCTCAAACTGACAGGAACAAGGAGACGCTGAATATGATTACTCTAAGAAGCGGTCTTGCTTATGACAGTCCGGGTACAGTTGCTGATATTTCTGGTGCGCATCCTGATGTCGCGAAGATTGTCGCTGGTAATGCAATCGATCGAGAAAATAATGCTAGTCGATCGAATGAAATGAAGGAGAAACTACTCGATCGAGAGATTTGTGTTACTCGATCGAGTGAATCAGAAAGCAAGTTACTCGATCGAGAGGTTGTTGATGCTCGATCGAGTAACTTAGAAGAACAAGTGGTCGATCGAGAGAACCAAGCTGCTCGATCGAATAAGGTGACCGAGGAAACTGATCGATCGAGCGATTTAAGCTCGGATAATCTTCGATCGAGTGACTTAGATACTCGATCGATGGGTTTTCATAAGCGAGAAGCTCGTTCGAAGGGGTTAAGTAAGCGGATGATCAACAATGCCATTGTCAAGGATATGCAACGAGGTAATCCTGACATTCCAGTTCCGTTTCCTGGCCGATTGAAGAAAGTTAAGGTCGAAAAGGAATTTGTTCGGTTCGCTGACATTGTACGCAATCTCAAGGTGAACGTTCCTTTTGCAGACCTCCTATTAAAGGTACCCTCTTACCTAAAATTTATGCGTGAAATTCTTTTGCGTAAGAGGTCCGTAGACACTATAGAGACTGTAGCGTTAACTGCGGAATGCTCTGCGTTCCTCCAGAACAAGAGCCCCCCTAAGCTGTCTGACCCAGGTAGTTTTTCTATACCATGTCATATAGGGACCCATCTCATAGACAACGCGTTATGTGACCTAGGAGCTAGTGTTAGCGTCTTACCTTTGTCTTTAGCCAAACGGTTAGGCTTTACCAAACTTCAGTGTACAAACATGACGGTACAGATGGCAGATAGAACCTTGTCTCGACCCTTAGGAATCATAGAGGATGTTCCTGTGCAAATAGGAAAATTCTTCATCCCGGTCGATTTCATAGTTTTAGATATACCCGAGGATTCTCGCACTCCCATCATATTGGGAAGACCGTTCTTGCATACTGCGCAAGTGGTTATTGATGTTGGGTTACAGACTCTGACTTTTCAAATAGGGGGGGAGAATTTAGTATTCACGCAGTCTCACGTTAGTAAGGGTCCTATGCTTGTGTCACCATGCTAGCGCTTCCTTTATCTGATAGCGCACCTGATTTATTCACGCACGACAAAGCTTCGGTTCCTATCGAACCTATAGCTCCTATCTGTGATATCCCCATTGCTACCGTAACACCTCCGCCCCAGCTTGGGAGCGATTTGGAGGAATATGCTGTTGTATGTTCTATTACAGGTAATAAATCAGTAGCATTGGAGCTGGAAAAGGAAAAGCTAGGTTCGCGTGACGACGTAAAGAAAAAGAAGTCCATGAAGGACAAAGGAGCCCGCATGCACGCAAGTGGTTCCGAAGTGGAGCTAGGCTCCAAGAAACCATTGTACGTGTGGAGGAAGAAGACGGAACTTACCGCAGCTGAGGGTACTTCCGCAAGTCAAAGGCCAAACGGTGGCCTTCTCATGAAACTATTTGGGTGGTAGCCGGGTTTGCAACCCCGTGCAATTTGTAAAAACAATTTATTGCGTTTTCAAATAGACATTTAGACTATCACGTGATAACCCGTAGTTTAGATAGACATATTATATTTCCTATTATACAATTTTTGGTATTTTCTGGTATTCGGTTGGCATCGGTTTTGCAGGAGACGAAGCGGGAAGCAATTGCTCAAAACCGAAAGTTGTGCATTTGCGAGAGTGCTCGATCGAGCAAAACAGAGTTACTCGATCGAGCGATTTTGTCTGACGAGTTGCTCGATCGAGTAGACTTTTTACTCGATCGACCCCTAGTTTGATGCTGGTTTGGGGAAGCTTTGTCCTGTGAGTCGTTTCTGTTCTTTTGTTTTTCCATTCTTCATATATATACATTTCATTCCTTAGGAGCATGTATTAGGTTGTTTTTCCCTTTCCCGTATATGCTTTGGTGCTATAGCCAATGAGGACATTGTCTGTTTTGGTTTGGGGAAGTGTTTTACATCCTTTTGCGTCTGCATTTGCATTTGTATTGCATTCACGTTTACAATTCATGTTAATTAGAAAAATTTGAAAAAAATCAAAAATATCACGTTTATTTTTGCATATAGTTGAGTCGGATTGGAGTCTTGTTCATGATGAAATTGCACTACAAGTCTATTTTATGCTATTCTTTGCACCTTTCTTGATTTACGTAGTAAAATCGAAATTGTGAACTATGAATTTTGTCTTGGAATTTAATTTGATTATTAGACTTGACTCAACATTTTGGCAAACTACTTATATATTCTGAGATTTAGAGCCTATAACTGGTGACATCCATGACCAGTTCATCTAGGAATGAGAGTAGTTACTCCCCACATCTCGTGTCATTTGCTTGTTTATGAACTTTGATTTCTTATTGCCTGCACGCATTGGGTTTGTGGTCGGTATTACGTGTTTTGAGAATATTTGCATCTCCCTTTTCCTCATTTTACCCCATTAACTCCACATAAAGCCATATCTGCCTGTTGCCCTTAACTACATCCCAAACTTAGCCTACCTTTGCTGAGCTAGTTTAGTAGTCGAGGTATATTACGTCATTGTGTCAGTTTTTGGCTCGTTTCATTGATTGGAGTGGGTATTTGCGAGAAAAAGAAGAGAAGTGTTGATTAGTGTCTCGATCGAGTAGCTTTCTGCTCGATCGAGCAGTTTTTGTGTTTTGTGACTCGATCGAGTGACATGTTCTGCTCGATCAAGTGGTTTCCCTCAGTCAGCCAAGAAAGAAAAAGAAAAGAAAAGAAAAAGAAAGAAAAAATGAAAAAATATATATTGAAAAAAATAATTGGCTGAAGTTGAGTTGTTTACACCTCCTATGTGTATCATTATCTTGTTGAGGTGTTATTTGGGATTTGTGTTGTTTATGCCTAGATTTGGTAAGGCATCGAGCTTAATTTTTGATTGTTGGAAGATGGAACGAGTTATATTGCGGTTTTGTTAGGAACTAGCTTGGCTATTTACCCTCACATTTCCATTAATTGTTTTGCCCCTTCTTACCAATTAGCCTCACATATCCATACTTTTGCAAATGTTCGGCACGTGATTGTCCTTGAACGGTGGTTATGCGTGTGTACGGTGCTTGAATCATCTTTCATATTAGTTAGCAATGCATGTTGTGTCGGTCGTAGTCTAGGTGAGTGACTATATTTTCTTCTCTCTTTCATACATATTTACTTACCATTTGCTTGTTGAGAGAAGAGTGACCCGTGAGAGTCCGAATTTGGTTGAGTTTTGCAAGGTTGAAAGTCTAATTTATTTCCAAGATTGTATGAATTCGTTCACTTTCGCATTAAGCTTTGTAATGATTGATCGAGTGCATTAAACTGTTTAACATTGATTTGTAGCTAGCTCTGAGACTTGCTCCATTCCCCTAGGTTTATTTTGTTTCATAGAGCTGCATTTAGGTTGCTTGAGGACAAGCAAAGGTTTGGTTTGGGGAAGTTTGATGCGTGTATTTTATATAGACTTTCTAGTCCATTTATGCACGCATTTCTATGTCATTTAGGTGATATTATATCGCCATATGCCCCTATTTGGCTACTTTGTACTTTCATTACCATTTTGTAGGTACAAGCTGCATAGTAGCAGAAACCGAGTCAAAGCAGTCCACTTTGCATGCATTTAGGAGAATGGAAGAATCGGGACAGGAGCTCTTGCCTCGGGAAGCGTGAAACCATTCATAATCAAGGCCAAGTCATGACTCACACCACATACTGTGCCAGAAGACCTCGATCAAGGAGCTTGCCATTCGATCGAGGTGAGTTGAAGCCAGAAGTGCTCGATCGAGCTGCCACCTTTGCTCGATCGAGTAGAAGTCGCTTACCAGTTGGTCGATCGAGTAGATCAAGTGCTCGATCGACTGATTTCTATGAATAAATGCCTCGATCGAGTGGATATTTCCCTCGATCGAGTAGATTCTATTACGGGCTTTAAGTCCATTAGGTTAATTAGGTTAAGAGTCGTGTTAGACGCTATATATGATTCTTATTTACGTCATTAGTTGGGAGCACTTATTATTCAGTAATTAGCAGACATTAATCTTGCCTTAGTTTCTGAACTTTTAATCTTTAGTTTTCATTCGGGTTATTCGACGTGGATTGTTCTTTACGCCGGATTGCTAAGATTGTAAACGATTTCTCTCTTTTACTCTTACCTTTATCTTAATCTTAATTACTACTTGCTCTACTTAACTGATGTGTTGTTATTATTTATGCTTATTAATTACGATTTTATTATGTCTATCATCATATGTTCAATCGTCTTTGTTAGCATAGTTCGTAACATGAGTAGCTAATTCTCTTGTATGTTGGGATGAGGGAAACTGTAGTAGAGGCATGTTAGGATAGATTAGTTTGGTTAGTCTTGAATATGAGAATCGATCTTTGCAATTTAATTGAGGTTTAGTCGAATGAGTATACGCAGGAGACTAGGCTAGGTAGTTAACCCCGACCTGGATCGAGAGATTGGAAGGGAAGACTTGCTTAGAATTGATAGGTGACTCCTAAGAGGACGAGAGTTAATTAGGAAAATCCCTAGGGTGGTTTGAGACCGAGAGGAGAAAACTATTGCCCTTCTCATTGATAGATTGACTGACTTAGTTGACCCATAGATGCCGATACTGCAGTGGACCGACTCCTAGCATATTTCTCTCTTTATCTGATTTATTCGTATTTATTCCTATCTTTATTTCTCTTCCTTTAATCTCATTTAGATTAGTTTAAAACCTTTTCAAAACCCCCAGATTGTTACTTGCAGATTTAGATTTCAGTTAATTAGTTTCCTCCCTGTGGAGATCGACCCTACTTCCGCTATCTTCTTAGTTAGTAGACTTAGGTTTTATTTTTGGTGTATAACGACCACATCAAGAGACGTGGCCTGCTTTATGTCCTCACGGTACACGAGGCAGTTCCTCCTCCAATGCCCAAGCTTGTGGCAATGGTGGCACTCCACGTTACCTTCATCGCTCTTTGTCTTGCCTTGTGAGCTACCGCTAGACTCACCAGGCCCACTCTTGCCTTGCCCTGGCTTTTTGAATTTCGGCTTCCCTACAGCTAGGTTAGCCTTAGCCTTGCCCATACCTTTGCCCTTGTTGCCAATATTGAGAACGTCCTGTTTCAGACTCCCACTCAAATTCAGATCACTCTCTGTCTGTACAAGGAGTGAGTGGAGCTGATGAAGACTCTTCTTCGTATCATTCATATAGTAATTTGCCCTGAAAAGGGCAAAACTGTAACAACCCGAAAAGTACCCAATTTTTCTAGTAAAATATCTTACGAGTACTTTTCAGCAAAACTTGAGTTTTAAAATAGAATTTATTGTTACGAGTCGTATTTTGAAATTCCGAGTTCGTATTTGGAATTTTTGAGAGATTCCATGGGAATCCCGTTTTTCAGTCGACTTTGACTTTCGTTGACTTTCCCGACTCGCCTTGTAATTTTGAAGACCGAAATTTTATTTAAAAAAAATAATATTTTTAATTTATTTTTATTTAGATTTATTAGAATTTTTGATAATTTAATAAAATTATTTTTGAATTTTATTCGGAATTTATAATAAGGTTTTACGGTTTAAACCCGAGCATCATTTAACTATTCCCGACTCTCGTAAATCCCGAAACAAACCCGAAACCCGACTTTTGGCTGAGTACACTCCCATGTCCAATCTTTTTCCACTTCACAATTAGATATTCTAATTGTTTTGATTAAACTAATAATAATATCTAGATATTTATTAACTTTATCGATCAGTTAACGAAAATTACGCAAAACGCTCGAAATCAGATCCGTTTCTCACCATACCACACGGCTCCTTGGTCCTCTAATATGACTAGATATTTGTCTTTCTTTTGATTATAATAACATAATATCTTGATATTTAATTTAATTAACTTAATATATATTTATATCTAATCAATTACCGTAATATAATTATTAAACCCGAGTCAATTCCGTAACAACAATTTCAAAACCCGACTCATTATTTCTTCTATATGTACACGGCACACTCCATCATTACTCACCAACAACTTTTCATTTTACAATAAATCAAATTAAGATCTAATTAATCGTTCTTCATCGTTCTTCATTCGTTCTTCGTCGTTCTTCGTTCGTTCTTCGTCGTTCTTGAGCAAAAACGTCATAAAACCTTCATTTCTTATTCAAATCCGTCCTAACTTATATTTCTAGAATCTCCTCTTCGCTCTCCATCTTCAAGTACGGTTTAATTTCAATTCCGTCAAAATCGTTTTCAACACTTTAATTATGGAAAATCAAGTTTTAAATTCTAATACTGTTTTTCTTGTCATTTCTTATAAGGGGAAGATTTTGAAGACGAGTTTGGTGACTCGTATATTTTGGGTGAAGATTAGAAGACGGGTTTCTTATTTTCTTAGTTTATACTTCTTATTTTGGTGCTAATTGATTTTTCTAGCTAAGGTAACAATTCCGATTTACTCGACGAAATAATGTCACATAGCTTTTGTTTCTTTTGTTTTAGTTCATAGTATTGTTACTTATGATTTTTGGTAGTAACATGATAAGTAGTATGATTTTTATGTTGTATGGAAATTTTAATATATTAGTGTTCTTGACATATTTGGGTGATTTATTTATAACCATGATTTTGGTATGAATGATGGTTGAATTGGATGTTTAAAAATGGATGTTGTTAATAAAAATCATGTTAGAATTTATTTGGAGGGGTGGTTGTTTTGGCCGTGGGTGGTGGTTGTTTAGG
>JAIUZE010038145.1:0-11597 GCA_022085475.1 Heliosperma pusillum | reverse complement strand
ATTCGGTGGGCAATCCACTTATAAGCAACGGCACCAATCCTCTTCCACAATATCAAGGGTCCCATGTATTTCGGGCTCAATTTACCCTTAACAACCAAACCGTTTCAACACCCTTCATAGGAGACACCTTCAAGAACACTTTATCACCAACCTCAAACTCTAAAGGCCTTCTTCGGATATCGGCATAAGACTTTTGACGGTCTTGAGCGGCTTTCATTCTATCACGAATGACCTTCACATTATCAATGGTTTCAACAAGAACATCGGGGCCTAAATCACGATTGTCACTCAATTTATTCCAACATATAGGACTCCTACATTTCCTTCCATAAAGAGCTTCATATGGAGCCATCTTAATCGATGCATGATAGCTATTGTTGTAAGAAAACTCCACCAATGGTAAACTCTTTTCCCAACTAGACTGAAAGTCAAGAGCACAAGCCCTAAGCAAGTCTTCTAAAGTCTGAATAGTCCTCTCAGCCTGACCATCCGTAGCGGCATGAAAAGCAGTACTCATCAACAACTTACTACCCATGGCCTCTTGCAAAGCCTTCCAAAATCTCGAACAAAACCTCGGATCTCGGTCGGATATAATCTCCATAGGAACACCATGATATCTAACAATTTCATCAACATAGGCTTTTGCTAATCGATCCAAATTCCAAGTTTCTTTGATCGGAATAAATCTAGCACACTTGGTTAATCGATCAACAACAACCCAAACGACATCTTTTCCTCCAACGGTTCTCGGCAAAGCCATAACAAAATCCATAGAAATAGATTCCCACTTCCATAGCGGATTATCCAACGGTTGTAGCAATCCACCGGGCCTCTTGTGTTCAATCTTCACTTGTTGGCAAGTAAGACATCTTCCAACATAAGATACAACATCGCCCTTCAAGTTCGGCCACCAAAACTGTAACTTCAAATCCTTGTACATCTTATCACCACCGGGGTGAATAGAGTAAGGAGAAAGATGAGCTTCATCAAGAACTCGCTTCTTCAAATCAAGAGCATTAGGAACGAATAAGCGGCCATGGAAACGAAGAACACTTTCATTATCAAACTTGAAATCTTTACCTTTACCTTCAAGAAGTTTGGCTTGAATAGACTTGTAGATAAGATCATCAACTTGGCTTTCACGGATTTCACGGAGAAACACAGGTTCGGCAATCATAGTACCAACATGAACAAACCCACGCTCTACGAATTCCAAACTCAACCTTCGAAACTCGGCACAAAGATCAACTGGTAAAACATGCAAAGCATTCAAAGCATGAGAAGCTTTCCTACTAAGAGCATCGGCAACAACATTTGCCTTCCCTTCATGATACAATAACTCAAAATCATAATCGTTCACCAACTCCAACCATCTTCTTTGCCTCATATTCAACTCTTTTTGAGTAAATATGTACCTCAAACTCTTGTGATCGGTGAAGATACGACAATGAACTCCAATTAAATAATGTCTCCACACTTTCAAAGCATGAACAACAACGGCCAATTCCAGATCATGAGTAGGATAGTTCACTTCATGAACTCTCAACTGCCTCGAAGCATAAGCCACCACCTTCCGATTCTGCATAAGAACACAACCTAATCCCATCTTAGAAGCATCACAGTAGACATCAAAGTCTACTCCATCTTCAGGCAAAGTCAACACCGGAGCGGTAGTTAACCTCGTCTTTAACTCTTGAAACGCTGCTTCACAAGCTTCATTCCATAGGAATTTGGTTTCCTTCTTCAATAACTGAGTCATCGGTCTAGCAAGCTTAGAGAAAGCCTTGACAAATCTTCGGTAATAACCAGCTAAACCAAGAAAACTTCGAATCTCTCTAATATCAGTCGGACTCTTCCAATCAACAACTGCCTCAATCTTCGAGGTCCACAATACACAACTTCTTAGAAATCACATGCACCAATAACGGACACTTTAAGTAACCAAAATTCACCTTAGAGAACTAGCATACCACACATCTGTCGACGAAAACCACCCAAAATAATCCCAAATGAATAGCATGCTCTTCTTCGGACTTGGAGAAAATAAGAATATCATCAATGAATACCACCACACACTTGTCAAGATATTCACTAAATGTGCGGTTCATTTGGTCCATAAAGATAGCGGGAGCATTCGTCAATCCAAATGGCATTAACTTGAACTCATAATGGCCATACCTCGTACTAAAAGCGGTCTTCGGAATATCAACATCACGAACAGGAATCTGATGATAACCGGACCTCAAATCAATCTTCGAAAAAGTAGAAGCACCCTTTAATTGATCAAACAAATCTTCAATTCTTGGTAAAGGGTACCTATTCTTGATTGTAATCCGATTCAACTCACGATAATCAATACAAAGCCTCATCGAACCATCTTTCTTCTTCACAAAAAGAACTGGAGCACCCCAAGGCGAGGCACTAGGTCGAATAAAACCATTTTCAATCATATCATCTAACTGCTTTCTCAATTCTTTCAATTCAGACGGGGCCATACGATAAGGAGCTTTGGCAATTGGACCAGAACCAGGAACAAGATCAATAGAGAATTCAACATCACGCTCGGGAGGAATCCCGGGCAAATCTTCGGGAAATACATCAACGAATTCTCGAACATAGCCAATCTTCAATAACTTGGCAAAGAGTATTTGAAGATTCCCAACACACAAGATGCTTGTGACCTTTTCTACCATACTACCAATTTCATAGCGGAAATTAAATACACAACCTTACGGGGATGAGATCCCTTATAGGTTATTCTAACACCTAAAGGACTCTTTAAATAAATCTTTTGATCACGACACTCGAACCTAGCATGATACAATGCTAACCAATCTATACCTAATATAATATCAAACTCTCCTAGAGAGAACTTAAGGAGATTAGCGGGAAAGATAGAACCCGCAATAGATATTGGGACATTTGGATAAATGGTAGAACAAGAGATAATATCTCTGGAAGGTAAGGATATGGGAGTATCCTCACTAGATGTCGGCTTGATAGATAATTTATTGGCATAAGTCGATGACACAAAAGACATAGAAGCACCGGTATCAAATAAAATAAGACACGGTTGCTCTAAGATTGAGAACATACCCGTAATGATCTCGGGATGAGCGTCGGCTTCGACACGGCTCATGACAAAGATAGAACCCTTAGGTTTAGGAGGAGGAGGCAACTTCCGATTGGGGCAATCGTCATAACGATGACCACCCTTTTGACAGAAGAAGCACACATATGGTCGGTTGTGACATGCCACACCGGGGTGATGTGGTTGTCTACAACGGTTACATTGACGACCCTGAGGTTGAGCTTGAGGAGTAAAGGGCCTATGAGCCACATTTGAAGTAGCTCTAGGAATAAAAGGAGCAGGATTCCTTGTATTTGTATTGGAAGAAGGGTTAAACCTCCTCTTGTTAGCATAGGAATTAGAAGGAGACGGAATAAATGGCCTCTTCCCAAAAGCATTCGGCCTAGGAGCATAAGAAGGAGAGGGATTATTCATCAAAGCTTCATCTCTTATAGCCTTCATTGAATTTTCAGCCCATAAGGCATCATCATAAAGATCTCCAAAGGACGCAGTACCCCTTCTCACTTTACTTTGAAGAACGACACTCAACTTATTACAATAATAGAATGCTCGGTCTTCATCGTCACGGATAAGCCTCGGAGCGAAATGAGCGAGCTTATTAAACTCCGTAGTAAACTCTTGAGCTGAAAGGTTGCCTTGTTTAAAGTCAATGAACTCTTTAAACCTTTGCTGCTTAAGCTCTTTAGGATAGAACCTACCCTCTACAAGAGCTTTGAAGCAAGCCCAGTTAAAGTCCTCTTCAAGAACAGCGGTGGCACTTGTGATAGCCCACCAGTTGTCATCTTCCCTAACCAGAAAGTACTTTGCGATCCTCACCTTGTCCTCTTCTCGGACTTGGTATAGATCGAACTGTTTCTCCATCTCACGGAACCAATCGGATAACTCCGTAGGGTCCGGTTCTCCACCATACGGTACGATCTTACTTCTAGCTATCTGTCCAGCTACCCATGCATAGCCACCTTGATGGTTATCTTCCCTTCTAGGGGGAACTTGGTTGGCATTAGCTAACGCCGCATCTTGCTGATTTTTCAGCACTTGAGTGAGAGCTTCCATCATAACGTTCTCAGCTAATCGTAGTCTAACCATCTTCATAAGAAACAAGAACAAATTAAGTTACTCCTATCAATTAGCATAAACAAATAGACTACCAAGTAAAGTCCTTAACTTCTACCCAAATCTCTCATTTATTATTTCAAGGTCAAGTAGTTTAAGTTAGGGTTCACGTGTGTGCGTCGGGAGCGATAAAGCTCTGATACCAACTGTGACAACCCTCGCGAATGCGGAAATATAAAACAAACAAGCATGTGAATTAAATTGCGGAAATAGGTAGTTTTAAAAAAACTTTTATACATGCAAGTTAAATAAAACGAGGAGTGTCAACATATTACAAACTAAGTACAGAAATACAACAAAGAGACGGGGTCTCTTAAAATGTTAGCAAAGAACAAGTGTTTAGCAAAACTAGCTAAAATCGTCTAGAGGTGAAACTTCCAGGGACAACGCCCGCTAGCTCACACCCGAACCCAAAATAGTCAAACAAAAAGCCATCCATGCACGCAACCTGTTCATTCATGAAAAACATGAACGCCACAATCAGTGGGGAGTAACTCCGGGTTCTCCCAGCCATATCACATTAAACGTACATAGAAGGAAATACGAAAGTTAAATCATGCATATATAGATATACATGTGAGATACGATAAGAATAGATAGGCAATTCGATAAATAATGATAAGAGCATATGGAATACAAATCCGAATCCATCATGTTATTCACAGACTCGGGGAAGACACTCTTAGGCAACCGAATACGCTCACTAGGGCTTGCATCTCACCGTTAGCGGTATAAGTTTGATAAGATTGAGACTCGACAAACAACCATGCCAAGTCATGCAATGACCATGAATAAATCCATCATGTTATCATCCATTCAAACAACTCAATACATAGACGGTGCCCAATCATGCAATGACCATGAATAATATCATGAAATCACGCATTCAAGAACGACGACACAACACGACATCTCTCACGGTAAATGAAACGCACTAGCACCGTGTACATGGCAAGTATGATTAAAAGGCATCCACGGGATACAACATTTCCCTGAACGCATACACGATTCAATTCATTTCGTATATGCAACAGGAGTTAAGGCATGGGTCTCTCAATGTTTGCTCCAACATAGGGACCATCACATTTGCCATTGATCACATATGAAATACAAGACCAAGTGAAGCAAAATGAGTTCAAAACAAGGCATGCTAAGCAATTCAGAAAAGTCTCAATACTTTCAGAATTGGGTCAACTTCAACAACCCATATCTTGAGTTCTACATGGTGGAAATTTGAGTTCTTTATATTTTTGGATTCTTGAAAGAGTCCTCTTTCATATGGGATTTGAATCATCAAGTTTCATCGAGTAGATTTTGCACAGCAAACCTTCAAAGACTGGCATACATGGTGCATCTCGTTTTCTGACAAAATGACTTGTCAACACTCAAGGCTGTATAACTCAACATTGGCTGGATAGTTTTGGTTGATTCCTTTTGGATATGAAAGCTAACTTCATTAGCTTTCATTTGAGTCATCATGAGAATTTTTAATCGACCATATGAAGGAGATATGATTTTTTGAAGTTCATGCTGATGTACAGGAAAACTGCAGGATATTCAGAATTGACCTGTTGTCACTCAAAGGCTTATAACTGAAGTTCTAGGAACTGTTTTTGCATGATTCCAACTGGAGGAGGAAGCTAACTCATCAAGCTTCAATTTGGCTACTCATGAGACTCCTAATTCTATCTGTGCTGGAAACTACAGGCTCTGCAAGATGCCCCTGAATGCTGAACTATTACAGCACATGCTATCAGTGACCTGTTTGTACTCAATCCTCAATAGCTAAAGTTCCAGATATAATTTGGGTCTGATTCTTTGTGACATGAAAGCCAACATCTATATCTTTCCAATGAGCTATCATGGGTCTTCAAATTCATCCTGAGCAGGGAGTTATGAGTGTTACAAAATACAATCAGAAGGGTCCATGTCATATCTCACCCGGTTCAGGTCCAACATCAAAGAGCTTCATCCAAGACAACCCCTAATGTGAATTAAGTTATTTAAAGGCCTAATACTCTTACCTTATGGTCTTAGGAAAACAAAAGTCTAGGAGAGTTTTTGCTAATTCACAATAAAAAGGCAGGTTTAGCTAAGTCCAAACAAATGGGTCCAGGTGGAACCAATTCTGCACAACCATGAACCAAGGCTGTTTTGAAAGCTATTTTTGGCTAGGCAAGAGAATGGCACGACTTGAAAGGCATCTTAACATTGTGTACTTGAGGATGGTAGCTGCCAAGCTCAAGCTCCAAGGTCTTACACATCTTAATTGACCTTCTACAAGAAGACAAAGAGGAGCAGCCTGTTTTTATGCTTTATGCTTTATGCTTTTGTCCTTAGTTTGTTTTTCTGATTTGTATCTTAGTTGTAGGGTAGTTGAACTCCTGCTTATTTTGTGAGCCATTAGATGAAGAATGGACGTCCTAGATCTATATCCCTTGGCCTATATAAGGCTTGCTTTGTAACAAGTTGAAATCAGATTATGTTGAATGAAAAAGATGAGTTTTCTCTCAAATTTAAATCTTAATAACTTGTGCATTGCTTAGTTATTTGAGTCGGGCCTAATGACATCTCTGTGCTTGGCTGTGAGTGTTGATTAGTCACCTGTTGGCAAGTATTATTCTTCCTGTGCTAGGCTGTGGTTTAAGAACTATCTGTGCTTGGCTGTGGTAGCTCTCTTTCAGATTCACCTTTAGTTTTTTAGTTAAAATTCCTGTGTTAAGCTGTGGAATTTAGACCAAAGTTCATATCCTTTTATTTCACCTGTTTTCATCTTGTCAAAAACCAAAGAAAATCATCACAAAAAAGAGCCTCAAGTTAGATTGTTTGTTCAAAAATCATTCATTGTTTGAGGTGTTGCTTCTCTGATTCTAAACAACCCCTTAGGTTGTTTGTCTCAAGTTTGAATCCCTCAAAACATAAGAGACCCCTTTCATTATGCTGCAAATTGGTTATCAGAGCTAGAATTAACATAAGTTCCATCTTGTGTTAGTCTTGGTGTTGCTTGTAGCTACTCTACAACCTGTTTTTCTTGCAATTCTGAAATTTTAATGGCTAAACCAGTAGCCAAGGGTGTTATCCCTTACATTCCATGTTCAAGAATGGTGCCTAGTTATGTTGACTCTATTCCCAAGTCCTTGGAAGATGCCAAGAAGAAGTTAGAGGCATTAACAAGAGCATCTAAGGTTGAAAAGGGCAGCAAAGTTGCAGCAGCTATACATGGAGTTCAGAATCATGCTAAACCATCACACTTACTTCAAAATGAACTCAAAAAGATGCCTGGATGTTGGGACTCATATCCTGCCCGTGAAGGCATAGGTAAAGCCTCATTACTTCCTATCTTTAATGGTGAAAACAGTATAGCATTTGTGTCTTGGTTGTATGATGTTGAATGCTACTTTGAGCACAAGTGTTATTCTGAAAAAAGGAAACTTGAACTTGTTGTGTCTTGTTTAAAGGATTTTGCTTTGTTATGGTATAATACCCTTAGAATTTCAAGGAGGAATGAAGGAAAGGGTATGATTAGGTCATGGCATAAACTTGAAAGGAACATGAGACTAAGGTTTCTACCTTGTTCTACCATGGATAGTTTGTGGACTGAATTTAAGACTCTTAAGCAAAATTCCTTGAGTGTTCATGAGTATGCTAAGTTGTTTGAAGAGTTAAGCTTTGTTTGTGATATGAATGATGAGGTTGTGCAAAAGGGAGGCAAATTTTACCATGGATTGAAATCTGAAATTGCAAAGAGAATTGATTTAGAAGTGTTGTATCCCTATGATGATTTGCTTGAGTTAGCTTTATATGTTGAGAAGAGCTTAGTAAGGCCTACAAATCATGAGGTCTTAGCTAAAGGGGACAGTTTAGAGGCCATAAAAACAGTAGGGAAAGAGAAGGATTTAGGCGAGATGGTTGTTGTTCCAATCTTGGATGTTTCTTCTCCTAAGTCTAGGTGCCTTGAACCAAAGGTCGTGAGTACATGTGTTGAAATGAATAGCTCAAGTAAAGCTGTCTTTGAGAGTCCATGTTTTGAAACTAAGACCCTATTTAACTCAACCTATGAGCCTACTATTGAGAGGAGGATAGTTAACAGTAGGGTGGATAAGGACTTGCTATTCAAAAACAGTTTAGCATGTGTGCAGGCTGTTTTGGATGTAAATGGTGAAGATCATATTCTTAAGAAGCCTTGTATTGATGCTATGGTGGAGGACAATGTGTGTGTTGAACCTGAAATTCTAACAAATTTTGTTGTAAGTGTATGTGATATCCTTACACCCCCAAAGGAAGAGGAATCACCCCACATACAATTTACACAAGTCTTTGTTGAAGAGAAAAGGCAAGAGGCTGAAATTAGTGTTTGCTCAAGCATTTACTTGAGTCCATTAGAGCAGTCCATAAACAAGAAGTTGCAGCAACCTCTAAGCCTTAAGAGGGATGATTTCTTAAGCTCCTTTGAAGAAGAGATTTATGGGGATTGTAGTAAGGGTGAAGCAACAGGAGGTACTTATTCTGTTTCATGCTCAAAGGTACAAAATCACACCTATTGCATTCCATGCTATAAGAAGTTCAAAACCAAAATCTTGGAAAGTGTTTGCTGTCATTTGGGTGTAGAAATTTATCCATATGAGTTGCTTGTGCTTGGTGATGAGAGTATGGAGTGCACACAAGGATCTCTCACGCTTGAACTGTGTATCCTTCTAGTGCCTAGGCACATTGTTTTATTGTTTGATCCAGAAGGAAGGCAGAAATTTTTTTCACTTATCCAACTGAATTTGAGGTCAAATTCTTTTGAACCTAGGGTGGTTGCAACAGGAGTTAAGGCATGGGTCTCTCAATGTTTGCTCCAACATAGGGACCATCACATTTGCCATTGATCACATATGAAATACAAGACCAAGTGAAGCAAAATAAGTTCAAAACAAGGCATGCTGAACAATTCAGAACAGTCTCAATACTTTCAGAATTGGGTCAACTTCAATAACCCATATCTTGAGTTCTACATGGTGGAAATTTGAGTTCTTTATATTTTTGGATTCTTGAAAGAGTCCTCTTTCATATGGGATTTGAATCATCAAGTTTCATCGAGTAGATTTTGCACAGCAAACCTTCAAAGACTGGCATACATGGTGCATCTCGTTTTCTGACAAAATGACTTGTCAACACTCAAGGCTGTATAACTCAACATTGGCTGGATAGTTTTGGTTGATTCCTTTTGGATATGAAAGCTAACTTCATTAGCTTTCATTTGAGTCATCATGAGAATTTTTAATCGACCATATGAAGGAGATACGATTTTTTGAAGTTCATGCTGATGTACAGGAAAACTGCAGGATATTCAGAATTGACCTGTTGTCACTCAAAGGCTTATAACTGAAGTTCTAGGAACTGTTTTTGCATGATTCCAACTGGATGAGGAAGCTAACTCATCAAGCTTCAATTTGGCTACTCATGAGACTCCTAATTCTATCTGTGCTCGAAACTACAGGCTCTGCAAGATGCCCCTGAATGCTGAACTATTACAGCACATGCTATCAGTGACCTGTTTGTACTCAATCCTCAATAGCTAAAGTTCCAGATATAATTTGGGTTTGATTCTTTGTGACATGAAAGCCAACATCTATATCTTTCCAATGAGCTATCATGGGTCTTCAAATTCATCCTGAGCAGGGAGTTATGAGTGTTACAAAATACAATCAGAAGGATCCATGTCATATCTCACCCGGTTCAGGTCCAACATCAAAGAGTTTCATCCAAGACAACCCCTAATGTGAATTAAGTTATTCCAAGGCCTAATACTCTTACCTTATGGTCTTAGGAAAACAAAAGTCTCGGAGAGTTTTTGCTAATTCACAATAAAAAGGCAGGTTTAGCTAAGTCCAAACAAATGGGTCCAGGTGGAACCAATTCTGCACAACCATGAACCAAGGCTGTTTTGAAAGCTATTTTTTGCTAGGCAAGAGAATGGCACGACTTGAAAGGCATCTTAACATTGTGTACTTGAGGATGGTAGCTGCCAAGCTCAAGCTCCAAGGTCTTACACATCTTAATTGACCTTCTACAAGAAGACAAAGAGGAGCAGCCTGTTTTATGCTTTATGCATTATGCTTTTGTCCTTAGTTTGTTTTTTCTGATTTGTGTAAGGCCAAGGCCACGACTTTATTGTACATTAGATGATGCATTTGAGACCCTTAGATGTGTATCTCTTGGCCTATATAAGCCTTGCTTTGTAACCTAATGAAATCAGATTATGTTGAATGAAAAAGATGCGTTTTCTCTCAAATTTAAATCTTAATAACTTGTGCATTGCTTAGTTATTTGAGTCGGGCCTAATGACATCTCTGTGCTTGGCTGTGAGTGTTGATTAGTCACCTGTTGGCAAGTATTATTCTTCCTGTGCTAGGCTGTGGTTGAATGATCCTTGTTGTTCGAATTCTGTAAGGAACTATCTGTGCTTGGCTGTGGTAGCTCTCTTCAGATTCACCTTTAGTTCTTTAGTTAAAATTCCTGTGTTAAGCTGTGGAATTTAGACCAAAGTTCATATCCTTTTATTTCACCTGTTTTCATCTTGTCAAAAACCAAAGAAAATCATCACAAAAAAGAGCCTCAAGTTAGATTGTTTGTTCAAAAATCATTCATTGTTTGAGGTGTTGCTTCTCTGATTCTAAACAACCCCTTAGGTTGTTTGTCTCAAGTTTGAATCCCTCAAAACATAAGAGACCCCTTTCATTATGCTGCAGTATATGTGCACTAATTTCCTCCGGTAGGACGACGATAATAATACGATCCTAGTCTAAATCTGGCCAGAATCCCGGAGTCTCATTTTCCAGTTCGACATGCGATAAACGTTTCGCATCCAAGACTCGGTCAATCATATGACGCCGAGTACCCCAAATTCGGTAGCAAACATTCACGAAAGAGGCGGAAAAGAGCTCGAGCCACATAACAAGCGGTACGCTACATGCAAATAACACCACCTCGCAAGTACACAACATTTTACGGCCGGGTCGATCAACGCAATGCGTTCAACTCCCAACAACGTCGTCGTATGCCCACTAACACATGCATTTAAGCAGTAAGATACCTCCCCGTTCCGACATTCCAGCCTTACGAACGTGGAGGTAGCCAAGGGAATGAGAGTACAAAGCACAAGACAAAATAGTGCTCAAACCGTAACATTTGTAAAAACGACTCAAAGTGGAAACATACCAAAAACCGTCACAAAACATGTGATACAAGCGAGTGAAATGTCATACATCCAAAACAATAATATTATATGTCACTACGTACAATTATACGATAAACGAACGATTTGAAATATTATAAATGAAAACCGTAAACAACAATCACAAACAACATACAGCAGGTGCCAGCCGGTCAGGTCGACCGGCTGCCAGTC
>JAIUZE010038142.1:0-14876 GCA_022085475.1 Heliosperma pusillum | reverse complement strand
ATAATGTTTAAGTTGTGGGAGTTTCCGATACATCGCTTTTATGTTATTCATGTTTCATTAAACTCGACATTTCGTGGCTGGGAGGACTCGGAGTTACTCCCCACTGACTGTGGCTTCAGTGTTTATATTTAATGCGGTCGAACAGGTGGTGAATGCATACATTGGGTACATTGACGAGCTAGCGAGCGAAGTATTACCTTGGACCTATATTCGGTTCTTAGATTGTATATTATTATACACTCTTTCATTTCCGTATTTATACGGGAGATATGTCTCCCGTTTCGGATATTTTTTATTGTATAATATTATTTCCGTTTTGTAATGACCCTTTTTAATTTATGACACCCTTCGTGATGTATTTAAATTATTTTTTTTCTTTCCGCAAATTTGAGGGTGTCACAATCTATAAGATCAAATAATTAATTACATATCATATAAATCGAAAAGTGGGGGTAGTTTTTAATACTCAATTCACTACCCCCTTCTTTCGTATTCGATCAATAACTCTACAGTTACATGCATACTATTTAAATTGAAATAGAAGAAGAAAAATTTTCCTCACATTGGGTATTATTCGAATATGGGCACAAGTGCAAGACACCTTCTTGTACTTGTTCTTGAGCTAGATGATTAGGATGAATTTCCAAAGCTCCAAGAGTAGGAACCTTCCTATAAGTTGCACCTAGACTTACCCTTAATCTCTTGAATATTGCTTTACTAGAACAACAAACAAGATCCCCTTAATTTGAGTACTAGACACTTGAAGTTTCTACTTTAGAAAGTTAAGTTCAAGTTCTAATCACAAGTTCTATGAAACTTCTAAAGTTTCTAAGTATTTTGTTATTTTTAGTGAGGTGTAATATGTTTTTGATATGAGATGTTCAAGTGGGTAAACAAGAGGAAAACATCCCCTTATCTAACCACAAAGCCGACACCATCATAGGGAAGGATGGTTCCCTTTTGCTTTTTGCCTTATCAATGTTTGTAGAGTGTCTATAGGTATTTAGGCTAGTGATGATTATGCCTAATCTTGATTAGAACAACATTAAAGCCTAAACACTACCCTACACACAAGCATGCCGGTTTTTATGTGTAGAATGGACTCCATTTTACATTTTGTGATTTTGTCATTTGTCACATATGTGACAAGTGACATGTGACATGTTATCTTATAATATAATTATGTATTTAACTAATTTAAATACAATTACATGTCGAATAAATTAAACTTAACATTTTAAGTAATAATTTATAATCACATATATATAAAATTTGTCATCTCATATTTGGTTAATATGATCTACATCTAATTCTAATCATAAACAACCAATCATGCTTATCTCAAATGTTTCATAAACGTTAAGCATTCTAATATAACAATTATATTATTGAATCTTATTTAATCATATTACAATAAGATATATATATCTCACTCGTAAACTTGTTCTGTTTAAGGGATTAATTAATCTGTATCAATATACAATTAGTTAATATTCTTGATTAGGGAATCGTCCTTTCGGTGTGACCTCAAGGGATCAACTGATCACCACCGTCATACGACAGTAATGTCAAACTCTAGTAAGCCAATCATTACCAATTAATGTGGATCACTTGACTATAATGTTAATCATCCCTTTGTATTCTCGTTAATGAGATTTAATTAAGTGATCGCACTACTGTTGAGGACACTCACTCCAACAATCTCCCACTTGTTCGCAACAAGTGTGCGTCAGCAATCCTCTTGTCCTATTTTAAATCTCCCACTCAATGCAAGGTGTCTTGCAGGTTTTACTTGAATGTGATCATATCTACAGTGGTTTCCTCCATCTGGAGAGTAACTGTCTGACCGGAATTATCTACCGTAGATACCTTCCGAGCGTGGCCACGCATTTCCAGCTTACTACTCCTCGAATGGCCTTGAGATATTGGATAACCCTGACAAGAGGTTGGACAATTCTATCGCACTATTCCCTTCGTTCACTCACAGTCCTTCATGACCAAATAATTGCCCATTCTCCCCCTGTAACACCCGCAAATATACCCTATTTTAAAAATATTATACAGATACTAGTTAGCGTAAATTTAGATTTAGTCTAGAACTTAGTTTCCCGTGTCTAATTTAGCAAATCCGAGTTCGTATTCGGATTCTACTCGAAATTCCATGTGGGTTACGCCTTAAGCCGCTTTTGGGCTTTTCCCCATATTTTTCCACTCACTCACCCTTATAACCTTAACTCCCTCATTCATTTTTCCACTCACCTTGTTCCTCAACAAGTAACCAAAACCCTAAACCCCATTTTTTTTTTATCAAGCTCAAGTTCATCACTACTCCTTCATTACTCACTCAAATCCTTTAATTTTCATCATAATCTTCCCCTCTAATCGTCCTCTACCTTTAGTGGTAATAAAATTACCGTCTTTCACATTTTCAATATATCCGTCTTTCTCAAAGGTGAATTATATTGGTCTTTTGTTGTCTAATTGTAGGTGGAGACCTTCAAGACCCAGACAAAGATTACTACCTCGTGGAGGAAGAGTTGAAAGAAGATTGAAGACGCGTAAAGGTAACGGTGAAGGGTTACTCGATATCAATACATGTTTTAAATGCTTTAATTGATGTTTACCAAATGTCTAGTGACAATTATTAGATACTTATAGTTTGATGTTAGGATTTGGGTTGGAATTGAATGTGTAGCTATGGAATTTGTGTTGGTTAATGATTGTTGATGATAGTTGATGTTTAATGATGATTATTGGGTTGTTGATGGTGATTTTCGTGAATGTGTAATCCTAGCCGGAGTGTGGCTGTTATGAAATTGTTAATTTGATGTATGTTTGGTATTATGTAAGTCTCAACCACCCGACTGCCAGTCAGCCGATCGGCTGAGACACTCCCTATCTTTCCTCTTTTCTTCAAATGGTATATGGTCCCAGCCGGGTAGCCGGCTACCGGTCCCCCTGACCGCCTGGGACACCCTGTATTGTTGATGGTTTCCAAATGTTGTTGAAGTGCCAGCCAGGTAGACGGCGGCCGGTCCCATTGACCGGCTAGCACACCCTGTAATTATCCTTCTACTTATTTTCATATACTTTCATTTATAAGAGTTTTTATGGTTCGTTTATCGTATAAATTTACGTAATAGCATTAAATATTCATGTTTGGAATATATGGTGTCCCATTCGCTTATATCACATGTTTTGTGACGGTTTTTGGTACGTCCCTCTTTGAATCGGTTTTACATATGCTTTGAATTGAGCACTAATTGTTAAGTGCTATGAAGCTTATTTCCCTGCTATACCTCCTTGCTCGTTAGATTGGAATTTCGGAACGAGGAGATGTATCCCTAATGCTTGTATGCATGTTTTAGTGGAGATATGACGACGTTGTTGAGAGGCGAACGCTATGCGTTGATCGACCCAGCCGTCAAATGTCGTATCTTTGCAAGGTGGTGTCATTGCATGTAGCGTACTGCTTGATAATGATGCTTGGGCTCTTTCCGCCTCTTCCGTGAAGGTTGACCGAATTTGGGGTACTCGGCTTCTGTGTTTGACCGAGTCTTGGATGCGAAATGTGTATCGCATGTCGAATCGGGACATGTTTATTCCGAGAGTCTGGCCAGGTTTAGACTAGGACCGTATTATTATTGTCGTCATTCCGGGAGGAAATGAGTCTACATATACGAAAAGTTTATCGTGTACGGTTCAGGGAAATGTTGATCCCGTGGACGTGTATTGATCATACTTGCTATGTACATGGTGCTAGTGCGTGTCATTAACCGTGAGAGATTATGTTACCATATTCGTATGTTTGGATGGATGTATATATGTTGATTATTTGTGACCGTTGGATGACTTGGCGTGGTTTATATGTCGAGGTGATAGCTTATCAAGTATATGCCGCTAACGGTGAGATGTAACCCCTAGTGAGTATATAGTTGCCTAAAGGTGTCTTCCCCGAGTATGTTTTATAATCGGATGTTTACAGTCTTGTACTTCATGCGCCTATATCTTTATATATTGAAATGCTTATTTATACTTCTCGTAATTCACATATATTTATATATATATATATATATATATGTATGCTCCTACTTGTCTATTACCGTTTAAGTATGTTATTTGTGATATGGCTGGGAGGACCCAGAGTTACTCCCCACTAACTGTGGCGTTCATGTTTTCATGAATGAACAGGTTGCTTGGATGGATTTTTCTTGTTTTTCGGTTCGGGAGTGAACTAGCAGGCGTTGGCCTCGATGATTCACCCATAGACGTTTCTTAGCTAGTTTGCTAAACAACTTTGATATTTGATAACGTTTTGAGAGACTACGTCTCTTTGTAGTATTTTATAATTTAGCTTGTAATTATTTGACTTTCCTCGTACTCTTCTTTTAGCATGTAAAAAGTTTCAAAAATATCGTACTTTCCGCTATAAAAATTGCATGCTTGTTATGTTTTATTTCCGCTATCGCGAGGGTTGTCATAGTTGGTATTAGAGCTTTAACGCTCCCGACGCTCACACGTGAACCCTAAACTTAAATTACCTTACCTTGAAATAATAAATGAGCGATGGGTATAAATTAAGGACTTTACTTGGTAGTCTCTTTGTTTATGCTAAGTGTTAGGATTAACCATGATTTTTTTTGTCTCTTATGAAGATGGTTAGACCTCGAGTCGTAGAGAATGTCATTCTGGAGGCTCTTACTCAAGTTCTAAGGAACCAACAAGATGCGGCAAATGCTCAAGCCGACCAAACTTCTCCTTATAGAGAAGCCCATCACCAAGGAGGCTATGCTTGGGTGGCTAGCCAAATTGCTAGGAGCAAGATCACGCCGTATGGTGGAGAACCGGACCCTAGCGAGCTTTCGGAGTGGTTTTGGGAGATGAAAAAGCAATTCGACTTGTACCAAGTCCGTGAAGAAGACAAAGTGAGGATTTCTAAGCACTTTCTTATGAGGGAAGCCGACAACTGGTGGGCGATTACTAATCCCACCGCTACTCTTGAAGTCAATTCGAATTGGGAATGTTTCAAGGCTCTTGTTGAAGGCGGATTTTACCCCAAGGAGCTCAAACAGCAAAGACTCAAAGAATTCATTGATTTCAAGCAAGGTGAGTTAACGGCTCAAGACTTCACCACTCATTTCAACAAGCTTTCTCACTTTGCACCAAGGCTCATCAAGCATGATGAAGACCGAGCTTTTTACTATCGTAATAAGCTTAGTGCTTTGCTCCAAAGCAAAGTAAAGAGAAATTCTACCTCTTTTGGAGAATTATATGATGATGCACTTTAGGCCGAGGACTCCATGAAGGCCACAGGGGAGAATTCTACTCTCTCACTTGTGCCTCCATCACACACTAAACACAAAACCTAAAAGTTAACAATAACTTTTAATCATCTTTCTAGCAAAGGAGAAGGGCATATCTTGATCTATCTTGGGTGAGACAATTAGGAGGATATCTATTTTGATATCTGTTCTTAGGCCGATTTTGCTAAGGACCAAAGGTTTAATTCATTTTCTCTACATTTGTATCGTTTTCATATCTATGACTTGCAATTTCATATTATATAATTTTGTTATAATCCTAATTTTTAAGGGGATGTAAACAGTTATTTCCCACAGAGTCCCCCTCCTTCCTTCTCACCTAGGCCAAAATTTTATGGGAAAAAGGTCGTTTTCTCCCTCGTATTCCAATGCCTATGCCAACAAGCGGAGATTCAATCCTCCCCCAAATGCAAATGCAAGGGCTCCTTTCTCGCCCCGAGCTACTTCTAATGTGGCTCATAGGCCTTATGCTCCCCCTCAAGCTCAAGCTCAAGCTCCAGGTCGCTTATGTAAACGTTGTAGACGACCACGCCACCCCGGTGTAGGATGCTGCAACCGACCTGATGTTTGCTTCTTTTGCCAGAAGACTGGTCGCTGTTATGATGATTGCTCCGATCGGAAGTTGCCCCCTCCAATTGCCAAACCCAAGGGATCTATCTATGTTCTAAGCCGAGCCGAAGCTGATGCCCATCCAGAGATAATTAGGGGTATGTTCTCAATCTTAGAGCAACCGTGTCTTATTCTTTTTGATACCGGAGCATCTATGTCCTTTGTGTCTTCAACTTATGTTGATAAGTTAACTATCGAGCCTACTTCTAGTGAGGATACTCCCATATCCTTGCCATCCGGAGAACTTATCTCATGTTCTACTCTTTACCCTAATGTCCCTATCTCTATTGCGGGAACCATCTTTCCCGCTAATCTCCTTAAGTTTCCTCTAGGAGAGTTTTATGTTATCCTAGGTATAGATTGGCTAGCGTTGTACCATGCTAGGTTCTAGTGTAGAGATCAAAAGATTTATTATAAAGAGTCCTTTAGGAGTTAGAATAACTTATAAGGGATCTCATTCCCGAATGGGTGTGCAATTGATTTCCGCAATGAAGTTGGTGAGTATGGTAAGAAAGGGTTACCAAGAATTCTTGTGTATTGTGACTTCTACAACAACCTCCTTACCAAATATTCAATATGTACCTATAGTATGTGACTTTGTTGATTTATTCCCCGAAGACTTGCCCGAGATCCCTCCCGAGCGTGATGTTGAGTTTTTCGTTGATCTTGTGCCCGGATCCGGACCCTTAGCTAAAGCTCCATACCATATGGCTCTGACCGAATTGAAAGAGTTAAGGAAGCAACTTGATGATATGATTGAAAAAGGTTTTATTCGACCGAGTGCCTCGCCTTGGGGTGCTCGCGTTCTCTTTGTGAAGAAGAAGGATGGTTCCATGAGACTTTGTATTGATTACCGTGAGTTGAACCGAATTACAATCAAGACAAGTATCCTTTGCCAAGAATTGAAGATTTGTTCGATCAACTAAAGGGTGCTTCTACTTTTTCCAAGATTGATTTGAGATCCGGATATCACCAAATTCCCGTTCATGATGCCGATATACCGAAGACCGCTTTTAGTACAAGATATGGTCACTTTGAGTTCAAGGTGATGGCATTTGGATTGACTAATGCTCCCACTATTTTCATGGATCAAATAAACCGCACTTTTAGTGAGTATCTTGACAAGTGTGTAGTGGTTTTCATCGACGACATCCTTATTTTCTCCAAGACCGAAGAGGAACATGCTATTCATCTTAGGACCATTTTGAGTGTCCTTCGTCGTCAAAAGTGGTTTGCCAAATTCTCCAAGTGTGAATTTTGGTTACCTAAGGTGTACTTTCTTGGACATGTAATTTCTAAAGAAGGTGTGATGGTAGACCCTTCTAAAATTGTAGCCGTTTTTTATTGGAAGAGTCCAACCGATGTTAGAGAAGTCTGAAGTTTTCTTGGTTTAGCTGGTTACTACCGTAGATTTGTCAAAGATTTCTCAAAGCTTGCTAGACCGATGACTCAATTGTTGAAGAAAGAAACCAAGTTCGTATGGAATGAAGCTTGTGCAGCCGCTTTTCAAGAATTAAAGAAAAGGTTGATTACCGCCCGGTGTTGACTTTGCCTGAATATGGTGTAGCCTTTGATGTCTATTGTGATGCTTCCAGGATGGGATTAGGTTGTGTACTTATGCAAATTAGGAAAGTGGTTGCTTATGCCTCGAGACAGTTGAGAGTTCATGAAGTGAACTACCCTACTCATGATCTGGAATTAGCAGCCGTGGTTCATGCCTTGAAAGTGTGGCGACACTATCTTATTGGTGTTCATTATCGCATATTTACCGATCACAAGAGTTTGAAGTACATATTTACTCAAATGGAGTTGAATATGAGACAAAGAAGGTGGTTGGAATTGGTGAATGACTATGATTTTGAGATGCTATACCAAGAAGGGAAGGCCAATGTTGTTGCCGATGCTCTTATTAGGAAATCTTCTCATGCTTTGAATGCTATGTGGGTGCTACCCGATGATCTTTGTACCGAATTTCGAAAGTTGAAGTTGGAGTTCGTGGAACGAGGATTCGATTATGTTGGTGCCATGGTTGCCGAACCCGTTCTTCTCTGCGAGATCCGCGAAAGCCAAGTTGATGATCCTACTTACAAGTCAATTCAAGCCAAGCTTTTAGAAGGAAAAGCCAAAGACTTCAAGGTCGATGACAAAGGTGTCCTTCGACTCCATGACCGAGTGTTCGTACCTAATGCTCTTGACTTGAGGAAGAGAATTCTTGATGATGCTCACCTTTCTCCTTACTCTATCCACCCTGGAGGTGATAAGATGTATAAAGACTTGAAGCTACAATTTTGGTGGCCGAATTTGAAAGGTGATGTTGTGTCCTAGTTTGGAAGATGTCTTACTTGCCAACAAGTGAAAATCGAACAGAAGAGGCCCGGTGGATTGCTACAACCTTTGGATATTCCACTATGGAAGTGGGAATCTATTTCTTTGGATTTTGTCATGGCTTTGCCAAGAACCGTTGGAAGTAAAGATGTCGTTTGGGTTATTGTTGATCGTTTGACCAAGAGTGCCAGATTCATTCCGATCAAGGTGAATTGGAGTTTAGATCGCCTAGCCAAATCCTATGTTGATGAAATCGTCATATATCATGGTGTTCCCAAGGAGATCATATCCGACCGAGACTCGAGGTTTTGTTCGAGATTTTGGAAGGCCTTACAAGAAACCATGGGTATTAAGTTGTTGATGAGTACCTCTTTCCATGCCGCTACCGATGGTCACACCGAGAGGACTATCCAGACTTTAGAAGACTTACTTAGGGCTTGTGCAGTCGATTTCCAATAGTTACAACAATAGTTATGATGCCTCGATCAAGATGGCTCCTTACGAAGCTCTCTATGGAAGAAAGTGCCGAAGACCTATTTGTTGGAATCAATTGAGAGATGTTCGTGACTTAGGTCCCAATGTTCTTGTTGAGACCATTGATCATGTGAAGGTTATCCGTGATAGGATGAAAGCTGCTCAAGACCGACAAAAATCTTATGCCGATGTCCAAAGAAGACCGTTAGAATTTGAAGTTGGAGATAAAGTGTTCTTGAAAGTATCTCCGATGAAGGGTGTTTAAAAGTTTGGTGTAAAGGGTAAATTGATCCCGAAATACATTTGACCCTTTGATATTGTGAATAGAATTGGTGTCGTAGCTTACAAGTTGGACTTGCCCCCGAATTTGAACAAAGTTCATGATGTCTTCCATGTTTCTCAATTGAGGAAGTACATTAGTGACCCAATCCATGTTATTCAAGCCGAAATTCCCGAGCTCGAACCGAATTTGTCCTTTGAAGAGAAGCCAATCCGCATTCTAGATCGCAAGGACAAAAAGTTGAGAAGTAAAGTGGTGCCTTGATTGAAAATTTTGTGGAGATGTGCTAATATTGAGGAAGAGACGTGGGAACCAGAAGCTACTCTGCGCATTAAATATCCAAGCCTATTCGATTAAGGTATCTTTCTTTCGCTCAAGTTTCGAGGGCGAAACGTTTTAAAAGGTGGGGTGATTGTAACACCCGCAAATGTACCCTATTTTATTTTAAAAATATTATACGGATACTAGTTAGCGTAATTTTAGATTTAGTCTAGAACTTAGTTTCTCGTGTCTAATTTAGCAAATACGAGTTCGTATTCGGACTCTACTCGAAATTCCGTGTGGGTTACGTCTTAAGCCGCTTTTGGGCTTTTTCCCCATATTTTCCCACTCACTCACCCTTATAACCCTAACTCCCTCGTTCATTTTTCCACTCACCATCTTCCTCAACAAGTAACCAAAACCCTAAACCCCATTTTTTTGTATCAAGCTCAAGTTCATCACTACCCGTTCATTACTCGCTCAAATCCTTTAATTTTCATCAAAATCTTCCCCTCTAATCGTGCTCTACCTTTAGTGGTAATAAAATTACCGTCTTTCACATTTTAAATATATCCGTCTTTCTCAAAGGTGAATTATATTGATCTTTTGTTGTCTAATTGTAGGTGGAGACCTTCAAGACCCTGACAAAGATTACTACCTCGTGGAGGAACAGTTGGAAGAAGATTGAACACGCGTAAACGTAACGGTGAAGGGTTACTCGATATCAATACGTGTTTTAAATGCTTTACTTGATGTTTACCTAATGTCTAGTGACAATTATTAGATACTTAATATAGTTTGATGTTAGGATTTGGGTTTGAATTGAATGTGTAGCTATGGAATTTGTGTTGGTTGATGATTGTTGATGATTGTTGATGTTTGTTGATGATTATTGGGTTGTTGATGGTGATTTTCGTGCATGTGTAGTCCCAGCCGGCCGATCGGCTGCCGGTCAGCTGACCGGCTGGGAGTGTGGCTGTTATGAAACTGGTAATTTGATGTATGTTTGGTATTATGTAAGTCTCAGTCGGCCGATCGGTTGAGACACCCCCTATCTTTCCTCTATTCTCAAATGGCATATGGTCCCAGCTAGGTAGCTGGCTGCCGGTCCCCCTGACCGGCTGGGACACCGTGTATTTTTTATGGTTTCCAAGTGTTGCTGAAGTGCCAGCCGGGTAGCCGGCGGCCGGTTTCATTGATTGGCTGGCACACCCTGTAATTCCCCTTCTCCTTCTTTTCTTATTCTTTCATTTATAACAGTTTGTATGGTTCGTTTATCGTATAAATTTACGTAATAGCATTAAATATTCATGTTTAGAATATATGGTATCCCATTCGCTTATATCACATGTTTTGTGACGGTTTTTGGTACGTCCCTCTTTGAGTCGGTTTTACATATGTTTTGAATTGAGCACTAATTGTTAAGTGCTATGAACTCTCATTCCCTGGCTATACCTCTTTTCTCGTTAGACTGGAATGTCGGAACGAGGAGAGGTATCCTTAATTCTTGTAAGCATGTTTTAGTGGAGATATGACGACGTTGTTGGCAGGCGAACGCTATGCGTTGATCGACCCGGCAGTCAAATGTCGTATCTTTCCAAGGTGGTGTCATTGCATGTAGCAAACTGCTTGATTATGATGCTTGTGCTCTTTCCGCGTCTTTCGTGAAGGTTGACCAAATTTGGGGTACTTGGCTTCTGTGTTTGACCGAGTCTTGGATGCGAAATGTGTATCGCATGTCGAATCGGAACATGTTTATTCCGAGAGTCGGGCCAGGTTTAGACTAGGACCGTATTATTATTGTCGTCGTATCGGGAGGAAATGAGTCTACATATACGAAATGTTTATCGTGTATGGTTCAGGGAAATGTTTTTCCCGTGGACGTGTATTGATCAAACTTGCTATGTACATGGTGCTAGTGCGTGTCATTAATCGTGAGAGATTATGTTACCATATTCGTATGTTTGGATGGAATTGTATATGTTGATTATTTGTGACTGTTGGATGACTTGGCGTGGTTTATATGTCGAGTCTCTATTTTATCAAGTATGTGCCGCTAACGGTGAGATGTAAGCCCTAGTGAGTATATAGTTGCCTAAGGGTGTCTTCCCCGAGTATGTCTATAATCGGATATTTACAGTCTTGTACTTCATGCGCCTATATCTTTATATATTGAAATGCTTATTTATACTTCTCGTAATTCACACACACACACACACACATATATATATATATATTTATGCTTCTACTTGTCTATTACCGTTTAAGTATGTTATTTGTGATATGGCTCGAAGAACCCGGAGTTAATCCCCACTGACTGTGGCGTTCATGTTTTCATGAATGAACAGGTTGCTTGGATGGATTTTGCTTGTTTTTGGATTCGGGAATGAGCTAGCGGGCGTTGGCCTCGACGATTCATCCATAGACGTTTCTTAGCTAGTAAAAAGTTTCAAAAATATCGGATTTTCCGCTATATAAATTGCATGCTTGTTATGTTTTATTTCCGCTATCGCGAGGGTTGTCACACCCCCTTTTACAGAATGGCTTGGGGCAAAAATCAAAGTCAATCAGAAACTATTATGACTTGGGCGAATAGTCTTTAGTCTAAAGAATTGACTCAAAAAGAATACTATAGTAGCTCTCGCCACGACCAGGCTTTATGAATTGCCAGAACTCTATAAGCGGTTACTGCGCGACAGAGTGTCCCATATAGTCTACCTATGTGATCGATTAGTCATCTCATATGACTCCATGGCACTTGAACTTGCCATCAATCGCATCACACTGTAGTCACTTCAAGACGTCGCCTCATGTAAGCAACTAGGGGCCAACGTTTTGTTAATCTAGTTCACTTTAATAGGGTTCAAAGTTGTTACTACAACCTATTTGGATATAACAAAGCAAAAAATTGAGTTTTACAAACTCAAACGATAAATGTGATTATCATATATGAACAATCAACACAATGTTATTGCTTCATATCTTATAATCTAAAGTATACAAGTTTCATGATACTCCATGCCATCTTGTCTAAATGCAATAAAAGCTTGGATGGTGGATATATACCATGTATCCATTTATTCCAACTTTATGAATTGCTCTTTTTCTTTCGAATCATCGTTATTCCCAATAACATGAAGTTATCTAAGTACATCACTAAATCTCTATCTATTGTTGGGCTCTTTAATCTTGAAAGATGCTCCCACTCGTTACCATGATAACCACGTGATGGGTATCTTGGTGGAAGGGTCAACTCATTAGATCCTTATAATCCACCTCATCCTCATCTGTAACACCCGCAAATGTACCCTATTTTTTTTATAGTAAAAATATTATACGGATACTTTTCAGCGAAATTTAGTTTTAGTTTAGAATTAAATTTCCCGTGTCTAGTTAAGAATTTCCGAATTCGTTTTCGGACTTTACGCAAGAATTCGAGTAAGTTACGTCTTAAGACGTTATGGGCTTTTTCCCTTTTGTTTTCCACTTACTCCTTCATATACTCCCTCATAACCCTAACTCCCTCACATTCAATGTTCTTCTTCCTCACCAAGTAATCCCCAAAACCCTAACCTCCATATTTGATCAAACTTAGAATCGTCAGTACTCATTCATTTCTCGCTCAAATTCACCTAAGTTCGTCTTATTCTTTCTCTCTCATCGCCCTCTATCCGTATTGGTAATAAAATTACCGTCTTTCTCGGTTTTCAATTTATCCGTCTTTCTCAAGGTGAATTGTATTCATCTTTTATTATCTAATTGTAGGTGGTGACCACCAAGACCCCGACAAAGACTACTTCTTGATAGAAGAGGACATCGACACGGAGTGAAGACGCGAAAAGGTAACGGTGAAGGGTTACTCGATATCATTTACGTGTTTTATGTGTTTTCTATGTTAGTAATCGTATTTAGAATAGGGTTAGTAATCATAGGAATTGTGTTGTTGATGATAGTTATTGTTAGTTGATAATTGATGATGAGAATTGATGATTTATGATGTTAGATGATGATAATTATATGTTAGGACTTAGTTAAATTTGAAATTTTCGTGCATATTGGACCCCAGCCGGCCGACCGGCAGCCGGTCAGCTACCGGTCAGCTGATCGGCTGGGGAGTGGCTGTATATTATTTATGTTACGTAATAATTTGTGCATGAATTACGTCTCAGCCGGCCGACCGGCTGCTGAGACACACCTCACTTTGCCTTTGTTTCTCTCGTATGTCTTTGGTCCCAGCCGGGTAGCCGGCAGCCAGTCCCTTTGACCGCGTGGGACACACTGCATTTTGAATTGTTTTCAATTGATACTACGGGTGCCAGCCGGGTAGCCGGCAGCCGGTTTCCTTGACCGGTTGGCACACACTGCCAATTCATTGGTGTTTCTCACTTACGTTTTTATTTATAATATTTCCAATGGTTTGTTTATCTTATAAATTTACGTAATGACTTTAAATATTAATGTTTCGAATATATGATATTTCATTCGCTTGTATCGCATGTTTTGTGACAGTTTGTGATATGTCCCACTTTGAGTCGGTTTTTGTGACAACCCTCCCGAATGCGGAAATAAAACATAGCAAGCATGTGATTTATAAAGCGGAAAATACGGTATTTTAAAAACCTTATTACATGCAAGATAGAAATACTGTGACAACCCTCGCGAATGCGGAAATAAAACATACAAGCATGTGAATTATAAAGCGGAAATATGAAGTTTTTAAAACTTTTATATATGCAAGATAGAAATACGAGGAATGTCAGTAATTACAAACCAAATATAAAATACTACAAGAGACGTAGTCTCTCAAAATGTTAACCAACAACAAAGCCATTAGCAACTAGCTAATCAACGTCTAGAGGTGTTTCATCCAAGGACAACGCCCGCTAGCTCACACCCGAACCCAAAATACCACAAGCAAAAAGCGAACCATGCAAGCAACCTGTTCATTCATGTAAAACATGAACGCCACAATCAGTGGGGAGTAACTCCGGGTTCTCCCAGCCATATCACAAAAAACGTACATCAAAGGAAATACAAAAGTTAAATCATGCATATATAGATATACATGTGAGATACGATAAGGATAGATAGGCAATTCAATATATAATGATAAGAGCATACGGAATACAAATCCGAATCCATCATATTATACAAAGACTCGGGGAACACACTCTTAGGCAACCGAATACGCTCACTAGGGCTTGCATCTCACTGTTAGCGGTATAAGTTTGATAAGATTGAGACTCGACAAACAAACCATGCCAAGTCATGCGATGATCACAATAAATACATCATATTATCATCCGTTCAAACATACCAATACATTGACGATGCCCAATCATGCAATGACCATGAATAAAATCATGAAATCACGCATTCAAAGACAGGCATCGTGTACATGGCAAGTATAATTAACAGGCATCCACAAGATGACATTTTCCTGAACGCATACACGATCACATTTCGTATATGTGGACTAATTTCCTCCGGTAGGACGACGATAATAATATGGTCCTAGTCTAAACCTGGCCAGACTCTCGGAATCGCATTTTCCGGTTCAACATGCGATAAACGTTTCGCATCCAAGACTCGGTCAATCTTATTGA
>JAIUZE010038133.1:0-14382 GCA_022085475.1 Heliosperma pusillum | reverse complement strand
TATGAGGGGACAACTGTTGTCACAAAGCAACGGATTTGCACTACTATGCGGAAAAATACGAACATGTTTCTCCAGAACAAAATGAATCGCTTGCAAGCATGTACACTCGCTTCTCTAGTATATTAAGAATGGAAAAATCTTGGAAAAACTTTTGACTCCGAGGAAATTGCCAGGAAGATCCTTAGAAGCCTATCTAAACGATGGAGACCTAAGGTGACGGTAATTGAGGAATGTAAAGACCTATCTGACTTATCTTATCAAGAGCTACTTGGAACCCTAATGGCTCACGAGATTACTATTGATGAAGATGAGGCAAATGATAGTAATAGCAAAAAAGTGGCTTTACAAGCCGAATCTAGTGAAAGACATGATTCGGATCTTGAAGATGAAACAGTGTTATTTGTTAGACGTTTTAAGAAAAAATTCTTTAATAAACCACAAGGGAAAACGTTTAACAATAACACTAACAAATCTTACAAAAAGTCAATTGAGTCAAAAGGGTCTCTTTCTAGTCGTGGTTGCTTCAAATGTGGGGATAATGATCACATGATCAAAGATTGCCCCACATGGAAGAAAATCAAAGACAAAAATCAACGAGACAAAACCAAGAAGGAATTCAAGCAAGTGAGGATGGCTTATTGCTGGGGAGATCTCGACACAGAGGACGACGAGTCAGAGGAAGAGGAAGTCGCCAACTTGTGTCTAAGCAACGTCAGTCTTGACCTAATTTATGACAGTGACAATGAAAGCGAATCCGAGATGTGTCTTGTTGGCAACTCAGATTCAGAACCAGATTCAGAAGATGACGAAGAGGTTAGTCATCTTGAACTTAAAAAGCAAGTTAAGAATTTATCTAAGAAGTCTTTAATTAAGTATTTTGAAGAAGCTTTAGATCATTGTCATGAACAGAGTCTTGAATTAAAAGATCTTAAAGAACAAATTCTTGATATTGCTGAGGAAAACCAACTTCTAAAGGCCAAAGCAAAAAAGCTCAAGTCTAAAGTTATGGCAACTTCAGCTATAACTTCAGACAAGACAAATGTTGAGAAAGAAGCTCTTGAGTCTAAAGTTACAGCTAATGAAGCTATAATCTCAAAGTTGAAGCTCAACATTAAGCATCTTCAAGCCAAAGTTATAGCTAATGAAGCTATAACTTTAGAGTTGAAGAAAGTCAATGAGCTTTTGCAATCTCAAGCTAAGGCAAAGGAAGTTGTTATCCTTGATCACGAGAAAGTAAACTCCTTTCTTTCTCAGCAATTGAAAGATTTGAAGGCTGAATTCTCCCAAGCCAAAAGTCAACACAATGAGGAGAAACTTATCTTGAACAAACGTTTCAATGATTTTCGTGAAAATTTCAGAAAGAACAATCCCTCCAAAGACTCGAATATAGACCATTTGCAACAGGAGTTGAACCTCCAACCAGCCAGAACAATGTCACAGCAAGAACATGGAGCTTACCACCTACCCTACACCCAGGCAGGGGTCCCACAACAGAGACACCAAGCTTACTACCTCCCAAGCACCCACCCTTATGTCAAGAACCAGCAGGAACACCAACAAGAGCAGCCACAGCAAGACTAACCAGAGCAGGGTCAATCCTTCAGAAAACCAGCCAGAACAAGTCCAGTAACCAGCCAATTCTCATGCAGCACGAGTCCAACCAAGGGCTCCAACTTCTTTTCCCCTTTAATTAAGGTCCTTAGCAACATAAAAGTCCAGGACAAGTTTTCCAAATAAGTTCTGGAAGTCCATCTAAAACAGCCTACCATATTGAAGATCATTTGAGGAAGTCTGCAGGAACAAGTCCAATTTAATCTATCCAAGACTCCTTACTTTTGTGTGATCAACTTAACCTAAATAAGAACGTTGGGAAGGTATCTAGCAGTCCCTCTCAACCCCCAAGAACAGCAGCAAACAGCCAGACAAAGAACCCCTAAGGAATTCAACAACATTACCATTTAAGGCAAGGGACAAGAGCACTTTTCAGCTTTGTTTTCTGTCAGTTGCAGTCTGTCATGGCTCGTCCTTATTAGCTGACTTTTTGCATTTCTTTATCAGTATTGTAAGGCTCTTAAAGCCCTTAGATTATATTATTTTCAAGGGTGGAGATCGTTTGTAATTGCCTATTTAAGGCCTGCTTGTAACCCTAAGGAAATCAGACTTGAATTAATATAAACCTGAACTTTGTTCATTTGCAATTCTTTAGCTAAGCTAAGTATTGTGGTAACTCTTAGTGAACTTGTGTGTGACCTAAGATTACAGTGTCTAAGAATCATTACTTGTGTGTTTTGAGTCTTAAACACAACCTTTGCTACCTCTGCTTGTGTGCTAAGGTGCAAAGTCCTATCTGTTCTGCCTGGCCTAGTGCAGGTTTCTGACTGAGTGAGTGTACGTGTGAGGGAGTGTTCACCCTGGCCCCTTGTAGCCTCTGAAAAGCTCTATTTTTGTAGAGGTTTCAGTTCAATTGGTTATCAGAGCTTTGGTTTGTGAGTACATTTACCTAACTACATTCAAAAATACAAAAACCAACCATGAGTGAAGAGAGATTAGCAGGGCTTGAAACTACAGTTACTGGCCTTGCTAGAACTGTCATGGAGATTACAGCATCCTTCAATGAGTACTTAGATGGCCAGCTCAACAATGGTGGAAGAGGAGGTAGAGGTCGTGGAAGAGGAGCACCTGTACCACCTGCTGCAGGAAGAAGGAGACAGCATGTGGAACAAGAGGAGACCTCAGATTCAGAGGCCTCAGAGCAGGGTCTTCCTAGACACCATGACAAAGACATAAAGGTAGAAATCCCTGACTTTCTAGGTAGCATGAACCCTGATGATTTCCTAGATTGGTTAAGGTCAGTAGAGAGAGTCTTTGAGTTTAAAGGTTATACTGATAGGAGGGCTTTTAAAGTTGCCATCATGAAACTAAAAGGATATGCATCTCTATGGTATGAAAACATGAAAAGTCAGAGGGCTAGGGAAGGTAAAGACCCTATTAAATCTTGGGATAAGCTTAAAAAGAAAATGAAGGATAAGTTTGTGTCCAAAGACTACACCCAAGACATGTTCATCAAACTAACCCACCTGAAACAAGACAGTAGGTCTGTTGAGTCCTACCTGAGGGATTTTGAACAACTCACACTTCAATGTGAGATTACTGAAAAACCTGAGCAGAAGATAGCTAGGTTTCTGGAAGGTCTTGATGAAAGGATAGCTAGTAGGGTAAAGTTACAGCACTTGTACTCCTTTGAGGAGGCAGTTAGCCTATCCTTGAGGATTGAGAAATTAGGAAAGGGAAAGTCAGCCCCTACCAAACCCCCAGCTAGACCCTCTTTTAAACCTTACACTGGAGTCAGGATAGGAGAACCCTTGGTCCCTGCTAAACCTCATGTAGTAGACAAGGGAAAGGCCCCTGAGACAGACCTGAGGAGGACAGTATCCCTCAGGAAATGCTTTAAATGCCAAGGCTTTGGGCATTTTGCCAAAGATTGTCCCTCTAAAAGGGCTTTGAGCAACATGGAGATTGTGGAGTGGGGTGATGAAGAGATCCTTGTGTGTGAGGAGAGTCTGGAGGAACCTGAGGAAGAACCTAGTGAGGAGATGATTGAGCCTGATGCAGGCTTGAGTCTAGTGACTTGGAGGGTTATGCACACCCAACCTCAACCCTTGGAAGATGATCAGAGGCAGCAGATATTCAGAACTAGGTGTACCATAAAGGGAAGGGTTTGTAACATGATAATTGATGGGGGAAGTTGTACCAATGTAGCCTCCACAACTCTGGTGGATAAGTTGTCCCTAACCACACAAGAACACCCCCACCCTTACAAACTGAGATGGCTGAACAAAGGAGTGGAAGTGAGGGTTGATAGGCAATGTGTTGTGCCTTTCTCTATTGGCAAGGGCTATACTGATGAAGCCTTGTGTGATGTTCTTCCTATGGATGCTTGCCACCTCTTGTTAGGCAGGCCATGGGAATTTGATAGAGACTCTATACACCATGGGAGAGACAATACCTATGCCTTCAAGTTTGGTAACAAGAAGATCATCTTGGCTCCTTTGCCTCCCAATGTTAAGGGGAACCTAACTCCTGTCAATGATGTGTCCAAGGAGGTTCTGTTGTTGAGTGAAGCTGAGGTTGTTCAAGAGCTCATGGGTGATGAGCCTGTGTTCATCCTCCTTACAAAAGAAGTTCTGCTCCCCCAAGAAAGCATCCCAGCTGAGGTCCAGCAGGTACTGGAGGCCTATGGAGATGTGTTTCCTGCTGAACTGCCTAGTGGGCTGCCCCCACTCAGGGGGATAGAACACCATATTGACCTTATTCCTGGAGCAATGCTACCCAACAAGCCTGCCTACAGAAGTGATCCAAAGGCCACTCAGGAACTACAAGCTCAAGTTAGTGACCTACTCAGCAAGGGCTTTGTGAGGGAGTCCCTCAGTCCATGTGCAGTTCCTGCCTTGCTAGTGCCCAAGAAGGATGGGTCTTGGAGGATGTGCATAGACAGTAGGGCTATCAACAATATCACCATCAAATACAGGTTCCCCATACCAAGGTTGAATGATATCTTAGATGAGCTGAGTGGAGCTAAGGTCTTCTCCAAGATTGATTTGAGACAAGGGTACCACCAGGTGAGGATCAGGGCTGGGGATGAGTGGAAGACAGCCTTCAAGACCAAGCATGGGTTGTATGAGTGGCTGGTAATGCCTTTTGGGTTGTCTAATGCCCCAAGCACCTTTATGAGGTTGATGACTGAGGTACTGAGGCCCTATCTAGGGAAGTTCATTGTTGTGTATTTTGATGATATCTTGGTATACAGTCCTTCAGCAGAAGAACACCTCCAGCACTTGAAATTGTTGTTTGATGTATTGAGGAAGCATAAGCTATTTGGCAAGATGGAGAAATGTACTTTTATGCAGGAAGAGGTTCAATTCCTAGGATTCATCATATCCAAGGAAGGGGTTGCTGTTGATCAAGACAAGGTGAAGGCAATTAGGGAGTGGCAGGTCCCTAAGACTATAACTGAGGTGAGGAGTTTCCATGGGCTGGCCTCCTTCTACAGAAGGTTCATTAAGGGGTTCAGTTCCATCATGGCTCCCCTGACTGAGTGTATGAGAAAAGGAGAATTCAGGTGGAATGACAAGGCTGAGAGGTCCTTTAACATCATCAAGGACCTCTTGTGTGAGTCTCCTGTCCTTGTTCTCCCTGATTTCAGCAAATTATTTGAGGTGGAGTGTGATGCTAGTGGTATAGGCATTGGTGCTGTCTTGACACAAGAACAAAAGCCTGTGGCATACTTTAGTGAGAAGTTGAGTGGTGCTAAGCTCAACTATTCAACATATGACAAAGAGTTCTATGCAATAGTCAGGGCTTTGTACCATTGGGGTCATTATCTGAAGCCCAAGCCTTTTGTATTGCACTCAGATCATCAGGCACTCAAGTACATCAATGGGCAGCACAAGTTGAATACTAGGCATGCTAAGTGGGTGGAATTCTTGCAGTCCTTCTCATTCTCCAGCAAGTACATTGAAGGCAAGAACAATGTAGTGGCAGATGCCTTATCAAGGAGAACCATGATGCTGACTTTTATGGAGCAAAGGGTACTTGGGTTTGAGCACATGAAGGAGTTGTACAGGGAGGATCCTGACTTTAAGGAGGACTGGGTGGCAAGGATGGAAGGCATTCCTAAGAGTGGAAGTAGATACTGGGAGCAGGAAGGGTTCTTGTTCCTAGGTAACAAGCTGTGTGTACCAAGGGGTCCTTACAGGGGGTTGCTAGTGAAGGAGGTACATTCAAATGGCCTAGCTGGTCACTTTGGAATCCAGAAAACTTATGACATGCTGCAGGAACAATTTTATTGGCCAAAGATGTTGGGAGACGTTCAGGATGTGATCAGGAGGTGCAGTGCTTGCCAGAAGTCCAAGTCATTCTTCCAGACTGGAGCCTACACCCCCTTACCAGTTCCAGATAAGCCTTGGGAGGATGTTAGCATGGATTTCATTGTAGCTCTTCCTAGGACCCAGAGGGGCAAGGACTCAGTCATGGTGGTTGTGGACAGATTTAGCAAAATGGCACATTTTGTTGCCTGCAAGAAGACTGAGGATGCCATGGGGGTTGCAGACCTATACTTCAAGGAGATTGTCAAACTCCATGGGGTACCAAGGACCATAGTATCTGACAGGGACTCTAAGTTCATGAGTCACTTCTGGAGGACACTTTGGAAGCTGCTAGGGACCAGGCTCCTATTCAGCACCTCCCACCACCCTCAAACTGATGGACAGACAGAGGTAACAAACAAGACATTGGGCAGGATCCTCAGATGTATCATCTCCAAGTCCTTGAAGGATTGGGATCTAAAGCTGGCTCAAGCAGAATTTGCATTCAACAGAGCCCCCTCTACCAGCACAGGTAAAAGCCCCTTTGAAGTTGTTTATGGCACTAACCCCTTGATGCCAACAGACCTTGTACCAGTAGCAAGGAAGGTGGTGCCCTATGATGCAAAGACCAGAGTGGAGCAGATGATGCAGATGCATACCAAGGTGAAACAGCAAATTGAAAAGTCCAATGAAATGTATAAGTCCAGAGCAAGAGGTCCAAAGAAATCCAGAGAGTTCAAGGCAGGGGATCTAGTGTGGTTGCACCTAAGGAAGGAAAGGTTTCCTGACAAGAGGAAGAACAAGCTGAGTCCAAGAGCAGAGGGTCCCTTTGAGGTCATTGAGAAGTTGGGTTCTAATGCTTACAAGATTGACCTCCCAGGAGAGTATGGAGTGCATGGTACCTTCAACGTTGGTGATCTAAGCCCATATTATGGAGAATCTGATGATGACACTAGTGAGGATTTGAGGGCAAATCCTTTTCAGGAAGGAGAATTTGCAACAGGAGTTGAACCTCCAACCAGCCAGAACAATGTCACAGCAAGAACATGGAGCTTACCACCTACCCTACACCCAGGCAGGGGTCCCACAACAGAGACACCAAGCTTACTACCTCCCAAGCACCCACCCTTATGTCAAGAACCAGCAGGAACACCAACAAGAGCAGCCACAGCAAGACTAACCAGAGCAGGGTCAATCCTTCAGAAAACCAGCCAGAACAAGTCCAGTAACCAGCCAATTCTCATGCAGCACGAGTCCAACCAAGGGCTCCAACTTCTTTTCCCCTTTAATTAAGGTCCTTAGCAACATAAAAGTCCAGGACAAGTTTTCCAAATAAGTTCTGGAAGTCCATCTAAAACAGCCTACCATATTGAAGATCATTTGAGGAAGTCTGCAGGAACAAGTCCAATTTAATCTATCCAAGACTCCTTACTTTTGTGTGATCAACTTAACCTAAATAAGAACGTTGGGAAGGTATCTAGCAGTCCCTCTCAACCCCCAAGAACAGCAGCAAACAGCCAGACAAAGAACCCCTAAGGAATTCAACAACATTACCATTTAAGGCAAGGGACAAGAGCACTTTTCAGCTTTGTTTTCTGTCAGTTGCAGTCTGTCATGGCTCGTCCTTATTAGCTGACTTTTTGCATTTCTTTATCAGTATTGTAAGGCTCTTAAAGCCCTTAGATTATATTATTTTCAAGGGTGGAGATCGTTTGTAATTGCCTATATAAGGCCTGCTTGTAACCCTAAGGAAATCAGACTTGAATTAATATAAACCTGAACTTTGTTCATTTGCAATTCTTTAGCAAAGCTAAGTATTGTGGTAACTCTTAGTGAACTTGTGTGTGACCTAAGATTACAGTGTCTAAGAATCATTACTTGTGTGTTTTGAGTCTTAAACACAACCTTTGCTACCTCTGCTTGTGTGCTAAGGTGCAAAGTCCTATCTGTTCTGCCTGGCCTAGTGCAGGTTTCTGACTGAGTGAGTGTACGTGTGAGGGAGTGTTCACCCTGGCCCCTTGTAGCCTCTGAAAAGCTCTATTTTTGTAGAGGTTTCGTTTCACCATTCGTAGTGTGAAAAAGAAATTCAGGTCTTTGAGGAATGGCTCTAACTTCACGAAATCAAACGTTCATGATTAAGTGGGACGAAGTCAGAGGTCCTAGACTTTCCGTAACCGAACAATATAATAATAACATAAAAGGGTCCTAGGTCATGAATGATATAGTCGTCAGAAGCCCATGATACAGTGCAAATTCTTCTCCTTCTGACCGTTGATTTCAGACGAAGGAAGTACGTCAATCTTTCAGAATATCGGATTTGCAACTATGATGGTCACAACGGATCATGTAAAGATAATGGTGTTAATGGTAACGACAACAAAATCAACTGCTTTTGTGAAGAGCATGACGTTTGTTTGCTTATAGTGAGTCGAATTGAAACCTCAACGTGATTGAGGTTAGAAAAATGGTTAGATGGTTTTATGACATGGCTTTCGATTACACATCTGTACCTTCAAAATCTAAACCTAATGTGAATCCGAAGCAGTGTTTAAAACCTAATGTGCGTCACCACATAACAAACAATATAATAAACCTAGCAACCCCTATCCTAAGAAGAAAAGAATTGTCAAACAGGTATGGGTTAGAAAGGATCAAATACATAGAGTCACTAACCACAAAGGACCCAACTTAGCGTGGGTACCTAAAAACTGTATTTGATTCTCCTGCAGAAAATAGTGAAAGAAAACAATCTTTGGTATCTCGACAGTGGATGTTCGAGGCACATGACTGGAAACAAGAATTTATTTCTTTCACTAGAACCCTTCAATGGTGGCAAGGTCACCTTTGGAGACAAGAAGAAGGGCAAAATAAGGGTGTAGGTAAAGATGGTATATATTCTTCACTGCTATAAGAATGTTCTATCTGCGTAGTTAGATGGCCTTAAGCATAACTACTAAGTATCTCTCAATTATGTGACAAGGAAAAAAGTCGTTTTTCATTCAAATGTTGCGCATCAGAATGAAGTACTAGTACTGTTATTTAGGGCTTACGTAAACGGAACGTTGTATATGATGATTTAAAACAAAGATCATACAAGTTCCGGTCACGTGACATGAAGTAACGGGATGACTCATGCTTGGCACAAGAGGTTTGCACACATTAGGTCCAACAATTCTAAGAAACCTCAAGTCTGGGGATTAGTGAGGGCTCCCTCAATCAAATTTCAGGACAAGGGAAAAGAGTGTGAATCAAGTACCGTTTGTAAAACAAAGTTAGATCTCATTCAACCGAAACGAGTCGGTAGCAAGTACAGAGCGGCCACTTGAGTTGGACACATTGGATTGTGTGGACCATGGAAGTTAGACGCCGCGGTGCATCAAGCGTAGTATTTCCGTCCTAGTGACGCCTACTCCATTGTGACACCGCAATTTGCGGAAAAAAAACCAATTATTTTAAATAAATACAAGATGAGAATACATAACGAAGGTGTCCGAAATAAAAAGGTCATTACAAAACGAAATAATATTATACAAAAGAAATATACAAGACGGGAGACATATCTCCCGTATAAATACGGAAATAAAAGAGTGTATAATAATATACAATCCAAGAACCGAATATAGGTCCAAGGTAAATACTTCGCTCGCTAGCTCGTCAATGTACCCAAGTATGCATCACAAACATGCCAACCGCATTAAATATAAACACGGAAGCCACAGTCAGTGGGGAGTAACTCCGAGTTCTCCCAGCCACGAAATGTCGAGTTTAATTAAAACATGAATAACATAAAAGCAATGTATATGGAGAATACAAAACCTTAACATATATGATATGCTTTTCATGTTATGAAACAATTAACTAACATATAACCTAGCATATGAAAGCTATCATGTGAAACCGTTAACAATCTATAACACGAGGTAGGGAAGCTGGTATGCTGGCTCAGCGGTTACATTTAAAACATGGCCCTGATACACTCAAACCCTAATCAACACGTAATCATGTGAATCAGTTAACAACCGGTAATCCAAACTCTATCAACCTTAGCCGGCGTGCATCTCACCTTCTAAGATTCATAGAATCATCAAACATGAAAGACCAATACTTCTACAAACAGGCATAAGTTCTTAGTACAGTCAATAGTCGACTTCTGTAACCGAGTCTATACCACAAGGTAGGAAAAACATCATAGCTAGACTGATCAGATCCCTAGCTGACAACAGCTAACCCATGTCCCTGTATCATTAACCAACAGTACATGGAGGAGAATCTCTAATAGGCGACCCCCCCCTAAGCAGAGTTGGCTAGTACTTAAGCTGGGGGGGGGGGGGCGGGTTGGGGATGGCTCCATTCCCAAAGTGGAGGAAGTTCCCAAAGTGGAAGACTTAGGCAGCCATGCCCCGGCTTGGTATCAAAAGCCCAAGCCAGTGACACAAAAGCTATTAAGCAAGTGAAATACCCTTTAGAGATAGTAAGGCCTATCGAGTCATGGTCCAAGATACTCATTTAGAATTAGAAGGGTCAAGACGCCATATACTCATAATTCTCTATGGGTACTTAGTCAACACGACACCAACCATATAATCAAACAGTCACGGAAAAAACTTCCTATCATGTGACTAATTGCACATAAATCATATTCAAATATCATATCGCCTCATATCTACTAAGGCTCATTCATTCATTCATTAAATAAAACCTTACCTGAAGACAAATCCCCGACCCGAGTCCCGCGACGGGTCATCAGTCAAAACGGGCTGACTAGATCTTAGTTTGACCAAACCCGTTTGGTCAAACCGGCTAGAAACAGAGTCTTAGTCCCATCGAGGCTGACATAAGAAGTATACCATTCATTTCAGAATTCTTCCAATTTCAACATTGTGAATATTAATTCATTACGAACAACCCGCTTGACTACATTTGATATCAAAATTAAACTAAAATCTAGTAATTATAATTTATAACAATGTGAGAAATAATATATAATGAAAGCTTTTATTACATAATTTACTTATTAAAAATTTCCCACTTGCTAAATATACAAAACCGATAAATAACAATAATCTAAAAAACGTCACAAGTCCAAGGGGACCCACGGTTCATTTTGGACCGGTTTTGGTCATCCTTTCTAAAAACCGTTTCTTAACATTTCCCGCATGCTTAACATATTTAAAACCCGTCAAAACAACAACAAAACAATCAAGTATCGACACAAACCCAAAGACCAAAACACGGACCAACCAGACCGGGCTGGACCGGGTCTGAACGCCGGCCTGAACCGGCCTGGTTTGGGCTGGTTTTCCAGCCACTATTCACGGCCACCACCAAGCAACAATCCAAATTTATTTCTAACATGTTCTAATTAACAACCATCCATTTTAACAACCAATTCCTCCATCATTCATACAAAAATTATGATTATGAATAAATCATCCAAATATATCAAGAACACTAAACATGTTAAAAATTCCATACAACATAATAAACACAACTACTTATCATGTTACTACTAAAAACCATAAATAACAATAACATGAACCAAAACAAAAGATATGTAACATTAATTCGTCGAGTAACTCGGAATCGTTACCTTAGCTAGCAAAATCAAGTAGCACCAAAATAAGAAGTAAAGAAAAACCCGTCAACTAATCTTCTCCTAATATATACGAGTCACCAAACTCGTCTTCAAAATCTTCCCCTATAAGAAATGACAAGAATAATATTATTAGAATTAAAACTTGATTTTTCCATAATTAAAGTGTTGAAAAAGATTTTGTCGGAATTGAAAAATAAACCGTACTTGAGATGGAGAGCGAAAGAGCAGATGCTAGAAATATTAAGTTAGGACGATTTGAAATAAGTAACGAAGGGTTGTGTCGATTGCTAAGAACGACGAAGAACGATGAAGAACGATGAAGAACGATGAAGAACGATTAAAGAAAGCATTAATTAGATCTTAAGTTGATTTATTGTAAAAATGAAAAGGTAGTTAGTGAGTAATGGTGAGTGGGTGCCGTGTACATATAGAAGAAATATGGAGTCGGGTTTTGAAATTGTTGTTACGGAATTGACTCGGGTTTAATAATTATATTACGGTAATTGTTTAGATATTATTAGATATTAAGTTAATTAAATCAAATATCTAAATATTACTTAGATATTATGTTATTGTAATCAAAAGAAGAAAATATCAAGTCCTAAGAGGGAAAAAAAGAGACGTGTGATCATAGGAGAATCGGGTCTGTTTTTAAGCGATTTGCGGAGTTTGAATTGACAGACCGATAAAGTTACAAATATCTTAGATATTTTTATTAGTTTAATCATATTAATTAAAAGATCTAATATGAGTGGAAAAAAAGTGACATGGGGCGTGTGACTCATGCCAAAGTCGGGTTTCGGGTTTGTTTCGGGACTTAAGTTGTCTCGGGAATAGTTAAATGACGCTCGGGATTAAACCGTAAAACCTTCTCTAAAATTCCGAATAAATTCAAAATAATTATATTAAATTATCATAAATTCAAATAAATCTTAATAAAAATAAATTAAATTTATTATTTTTCAAATATAATTTCGGTCTTTCAATTTACGAGGTGAGTCGGAAAAGTCAACAAAAGTCAAAGTTGACTTAAAAGTCAAGAAAAGTCAATGATGACTTAAAAGTCAAGAAAAGTCAAAGACGAATAAAAAGTCAAGAAAAGTCAAAGATGACTTAAAAGTCAAGAAAAGTCAAAGACGAATAAAAAGTCAAGAAAAGTCAAAGATGACTTAAAACGGGATTCTCATGGAATCTCGCTGAAATTCCAAATACGAACCCGGAAATTCCAAATACGACTCGAAACAATATATTCTAAATTAAAACTTAAGTTTGCTGAAAAGTATCCGTAAAATATTTTCAGTAGAAAAATAGGGTACATTTCGGGTTGTTACAATCACCCCTCCTTTTAAAAAGTTTCGTCCTCGAAACTTAGAAGAAGGAATGTGACATATATGTAGGTCTATTTCAAAACTTTAAAAAAATATATCGGTAATAAAAATACAGGGTCTTATCAATGGAACGGAAGGTTCTCGTCTGCAGTTAAGAACATCAACGTCCCAAGTCAAAGACTTTAAAGATACATTTTCGCATCAACAAATGAGAAAACTAGTTATCGAACGTCTCCAATAACGAGTCTCAACACTCCTTGACAGTAAAACTACTTGAAATCATCAAACATTTCCAAAAGCTTTTAGTTTAAAAATTCTATAGTAAAGTAATAACTCTACTATCTAATCCTAAAATTTCTAACTAAAGCTTCTAATAATCTATTTATAAGAGCTGATATTCGATAGAAGGAACGGAATATTCGAAAGAATAAATCGAATAGAAAGAGGGAAGAAAGAAGGAGATTTGAAAGTTTTCTCAAGGATAGAATCAAAATAAGTAGACAATACCCGAACGTAGAGCGACTCGAACATCGAAATCACAAATCGTGATAATAGGAGGTACGCTCAAACGATTAAAAAGAACTAAAAAGGGAAAGGATTGAAAGGTAGCGGATTGACTAAGGATCAATTTGAGGGAAGAGAGAGGAATGAACCACCATACTATCTTCCATCTCTGAAAATTCAAATGTCGATCGTAACTCGACAACACTAACTGCACCAGAATCTAGTCCTCAAGAGAGTGCAATATATCCTCAACATTTTCAATCATCAGATTCCTACCAAAATATTTCATAAGCATGCTACATCAAGTAACAACTAACAATTATTCAAATTCAATTAGAATCTTCTAAGATCCATCGGTACGGTAACTCCAAAACTAACAACCCATGAAAGATTCATTACGAACTCTAATCTTCTTAGCTCCAACAAAACTCTTATTGGAAACCACCATCAAAATATTTATAATTAGGGAAACAAGACCGCTAACAATCACAAGGTAAAAGAGGCTTACTAAGAAATCCTTTGATCCAATTTATTTCAAAATTCATTATCCTAAGGTATTTCCTTCATAAATTACATCGTCGAACCTTGCTTATATCTAAAATCCTCCAGTAATATGGTTCAACTTACAACGAAACCTTATTACTTCAAACGAGTCCCCGATACCATAAGGTAAGATCATATATTTAAATCCAAGAACTATAGTCAAAAGCTTTTCCACCAAGCCTATACTTACCAACACACAAAAGGAAACCACAAGACGTCACTTAACCTCAAAAGTATTTCGCCCTTAAATATCATTCGAAACTTCTTATTTACTCCAAAATAGACATGTCATAAGCATGTCTTCAAACCAATACTAAACTTCTAAGTCCAAAAGACTAAATTACTAATGAGTTAAGAAATCATAGCCAATTCCTTCGACCTTATACCCCTGAATATCATGAACTATTACTCACAAGTCAGGACAAGCATCAAGCTTTACAATTATTAAACATACTTCACCACACCTTCCTCAAGGACACCAACTCTCACCACCATATGGTGAAATTAGATCTATACCATTTTTCCTCAAAAATCACAAGTTCATTCT
>JAIUZE010038131.1:0-13570 GCA_022085475.1 Heliosperma pusillum | reverse complement strand
AAGCACACATCTAGGCTCAGCGGCTACACTAATAACATGGCCCAGATCCAAAGCACATATCTTAGCTCAGAGGTTCCTCTCAGAAACATGTCCCAGATACGACTCAACCCTAAACCTAGACTGCGCAGACCCAGAGAAATGCGAAGATCCATCGCATCCAAGACCCATGATACAATCACATGAGTACACCCTAAGAAGAGCCATCAAAGGGGTTGGCTAGTACTAAAGCTGACTCCATTTCCCAAAGTGGAAACCATGGCAGCCATGCCCCGACTTGAAGATCCATCAAGCCGGGAACACAAAAGCTATCAAGCGGCAAACTCCATATGCTCGTTAAAGATAGTAGGGCCTATCAATGTCATGGTCCAAGATACTCATTTAGAATTAGAATGGTCAAGACGCCATATACTCATAATTCTCTATGGGTACTTAGTCAACACGACACCAACCATATAATCAAACAGTCACGGAAAAAAACATCCTATCATGTGACTAATTGCAGATAAATAATAATCAAATATCATATCGCCTCATATCTACTAAGGCTAATTCATTAATTAAATACAACCTTACTTGCAGACAAATCCCCGACCCGAGTCCCGCGACGGGTCATCAGTCAAAACGGGGCTGACTAGATCTTAGTTTGACCAAACCCGTTGGATCAAACCGGCTAGAAACAGAGTCTTTATCACATAGACATACAATCAACATAATCATTACATGTTATTTTAATAAAACTTCTAACCGGTGAATTAATAAATCATAACCAAAAACCCGTTTGACTAAAAGGATATTAAATTAAACTACGGTCTCGTCTTATAATTTCTAACATGTGAGAAATAATAATTTAATGAAAAACCTTTTTAATTAAATATTTTCCTTATTAATATTTCTCGCTTGCTAATTATTACAAAACGCGATAAAAATGACGATAACTCAAAAACCGTCACAAGTCCCAAAGTGGGACCCACGGGCTGAGTTGGGCCGGACCCCACATGGGCCTGAACTGGGCCCACGGCCTGTTTTGGCTAAAATGGCTGTTTTTCCAACTTTTACAAAAACCGTTTCTTAAAAATTCCCGCATGCTTTAACATAATTACTACCCGTCAAAACAACAACATAACAATCAAACATCGACACAACCCAAAGACCAAAACCCGGACCCACCATGGACCAACCCAGACCGGGTCTGAACCGGCCTGGACCGGTCTGGTTTGGTCCGGTTTGGCTGTTTTTCCAGCCAATAATTCGGCCCCCACCACAACTCACACCATATTATTTCTAACATGTTTTAATTAATCAACAACCATTTTTAACATCCAATTCATCCATCATTCATTTAAAAAAAATCATGATTATAAATAAATCCTCCAAATTTATCAAGAACAACAAACATATTATAAATTCCATACAACTTAAAAATCATCCATCTTATCATACTACTACCAAAAATCATAAGTAACCATAATATGAACAAAAATAAAAGATGAACCAAAAACCAAAGAAATAAAAGCTAAAGGCTATGTTACTAACTAAGATCATAAATAACCATAACATGAACAAAAACTAAAGGCTATGTGACATCATATCGTCGAGTAACTCGGAATCGTTACCTTAACTTAGCTAAAATCAAGTAGCACCAAAATAATAAGAACTAAGAAAATAAGACACCCGTCTTCTAGTCTTCTCCTAAAATATACGAGTCACCAAACTCGTCTTCAACATCTTCCCCTATAAGAAATGACAAGAAAACATTATTAGAACTTAAAACTTGATTTTCCATAATTAAAGTGTTGAAAACGATTTTGTCGGAATTTAAAATAAAACGTACTTGAAGATGGGGAGCGAAGATGAGATCCTAGAAATATAAGTTAGGACGGATTTAATTAAGAAATGAAGGTTTTATGAAGGTTTTGCTCAAGAACGATGAAGAACAAACGATGAACGACGAAGAACACGAAGAACGATTAAAGAAAGCGATATTTTGATCTTATTTTGATTTGTTGTAAAGTGAAAAGTTGTTTGTGAGTAGGAAGAGTGGATGAGCCGTGTAGTTATAGGCAAAAGTGGATGTCGGGTTTTGAAATTATTGTTACGGAATTGATTCGCGTTTAATAATTATATTACGGTAATCGATTAAATATAATTAGCGATTAAGTTAATTGAACTAAATATCAAGCTATTATGTTATTATAAGGAAAAGAAAGAAAATATCAAGCTTAAGAGAGGAGAGAAAAGAGACGTGAGAAATGAAAAGAAAACGGGTCTGTTTTCAAGCGATTGCGGAATTTAAGTTGACAGACCGATAAGGTTACAAATATCTTAGATATTTTTATTAGTTTAATCATATTAATTAAAAGATCTAATATGAGTGGAAAATAGGTGACATGGAGCGTGTGAAATGGGTAGGAATCGGGTCTGATTTTGAGCGATTTGCGTAATTTAAACGGACGGATCGATAAAGCTACAAATATCTTAGATATTTGTATTAGTTTAATAGAAACAATTAAAATATCTCAAGTGAGTGGAAAACGATGACATGGGCGTGTGACTCATGCCAAAGTCGAAGTGGGTTTGTTACGGATTACGATGAGTCGGGAATAGTTACATGATGTCGGGTTTAAAAACCGTAAAAGGTTTATTTTAAATTCCGACTAATTTACCATCATTATATTAAATTATGATAAATCGAAAAAATCTTTATAAAAACATAAATCAAAAATATCTATTTTTTTAAAATAAAATTTCGGTCTTCAAACTTGCCAGGCGAGTCGGGAAAAGTCAACGGAAGTCAAAGTCGACTTAAAAGTTGAGAAAATTCAAAACTGACTTAAAAGTCAAGAAAAGTTTAGAACGACTTAAAAGTCAAGAAAAAGTCAATGACGACTTTTAAAAAGTCAAGGAAAGTCAAAGACGACTTAAAAAGTCAAGAAAAGTCAAATATGACTAAAAACGGTCTTTTCATGAAATCTCTCAGAAACTCCAAATACGAACGCGGAATTTCAAAATAAGACTCGGAAAAACACCGAAATTCTATTTTAAAAAACTTAAGTTCTACTGAAAAGTATCCATAAGCTATTGCTTAAGCAAATTGGGTACTTTTCGGGTTGTTACAATCACCCCCCCTTTTAAAAAGTTTCGTCCTCGAAACTTAGAAGAAGGAACGTAACATATATGTAGGTCTATTTCAAAACTGTTAAAAATATACTTGTAATAAAAATATAGAGTCTTATCACTGGGGCGGAAGGTTCTCGTCAGCTGTTAAGAACATCTACGTCCCAAGTCAAAGACTTTAAAAGATACATTTTCACATCAATAAATGAGGAAACTAGTTATCGAACGTCTCCAATAACAAGTCTCAACACTCCTTGACGGTAAAATACTTGAAATCATCAAAAATTTTCAAAAGCGATTAGTTCAAAAATTCCATAGTAAATGTAATAACACTACTATCTATACCTAAAATTTCTAACTAAAGCTTCTAATAACCTATCTATACGAGATGATAATTGATAGAAGGAACGAAATAGTCGAAAGAATAAATCGAATAGAAAGAGAGAAAAGAGAGGAATGAATCACCATACTATCTTCCATCTATGATACTTCAAATGTCGATCGTAACTCGACAACACTAACTGCACCAAAATCTAGTCCTCAAGAGAGTGCAATTTATCCTCCACATTTTCAATCATCAGATTCCTACCAAAATATTTCATAAGCATGACACATCGAGTAACAACTCCCAATTATTCCAATTCAATTAGAATCTTCTAAGGTCCATCGGTACGGTAAACTCCATAACTAACAACCCATGAAAGATTTATTACGAACTCTAATCTTCTTAGTTCCTTCGAAACTCTTAGCAGAAACCACCATCAAAATATTTATAATTAGGGAAACAAGACCGCTAACCACCTCAAAGTAAAGGGCTTACTATGAAATCCTTTAATCCATTTTATTCAAAAATTCATTACCCTAAATTATTAATAATGAACTTTCTCATCTTCCAAAGTTAAAACACCAATCCTCAAAAGAGATTAGTCACAATTCTCATTTCACTTAACTTTTGCCAATCATAGGGCAATGCGACCTTAAATCAAATTATTTAGCTCCTTCAAACTCTCTATACATCGGTTTTTGCTTATAACAATATTCCTCAAGTTTGGTCATCTAAATCCAAAATTCCACAAGGTAATTATTCCCGTTAGGGTCCAACATTTAAACGACAACAAATTCCCAAGTAACATTAAAAATCATTCAACTTTCTAACCATAACTACAACTATTATTAAGCTTATTTCGATCCTCAAAAGATATTGCAACTTCAAGCTTTCATATTTTAAAACCACTAGGAGAATGTCATCCTAAGTTTATCCTCAAATCCTCATAATTATCTAAACACGGAACTAGCTTAATAGGATGGTTAGTTACCATATTCGAAACTTCTTATTTACTCCAAAATAGACATATCATAAGCATGGTCTTCAAACCAATATTAAACTTCTAAGTACAAAAGACTAAATTACTAATGAGTTAAGAAGTCCTAGCCAACTCATTCGAACTTACACCATCGAATATCATGAACTATTTACACACCGTTCATGACAAGTATCTAGCATTAAAATCATTAAACATACCTTACCACACCTTTCTCAAGGATACCAACTCTCACCACCATAGAGTGAAATTAGATCTATACTATTTTACCCAAATCACAAGTTCATTCTAACAAACACTAATATTCCACAAGATTCAAAGTTCTTCCGACTAAGTATAATATACCACAATCCGATGGTGATGACATCCATAAAAAATGTTACAAGAGGGAGGTAAGGATACCAATGGTATAATGGAGGAACTATTAAGAATAATTTCCAAGAGGTAAATAGGTTGGAGGAGAAAGAAGCACCTAGATAGAAGGAAGAGGGCAAAATATTATACGAACGAGAGAATTCATAGATGAAGAAGGAATTCACTTCAATTAGGCTTATAACTCTTCAAATCTTCGGTAGAGGATACTCCTTCTAGGTAACACATATTCCACCCTAAGGCGTAATATTGCTCCTAGCAATTTGGCTAGCCACTCAAGCATAGCCTCCTTGGCAATTGTCTTCTTTATGAGGAGGGACCTGGTTGGCAGCAACAACGATCTCTTCTACACGAGGTCCAACCGTCTTCATAAGAAACAAAACAAATTAAGTTACTCCTAACAATTAGCATAAAACAAATAGACTACAACACAAATCCTAATCTACCCATCTTACCCTTCTATCTCACGGTTTATTATTTTATTAAGGTCAAGTTATTTATACAAGGGTACACAAACGTGCGTCGGGAGCAAAATAGCTCTGATACCAACTGTGACACCCTCAAATTTGCGGAAGGAAAAAAAAATTATTTAAATACATAAAAGATAATAATACATAACGAAGGTGTCATAAATAAAAGGGTCATTACAAAACGGAAATAATATTATACATAAAAATTATACAAGACGGGAGACATATCTCCCGTATAAATACGGAAATAAAAGAGTGTATAATAATATACAATCTAAGAACCGAATCTAGGTCCAAGGTAAATACTTCGCTCGCTAGCTCGTCAATGTACCCAATGTATGCATCACAAACCTGCCAACCGCATTAAATATAACACGGAAGCCACAGTCAGTGGGGAGTAACTCCGAGTTCTCCCAGCCACGAAATGTCGAGTTTAATTAAACATGAATAACATAAAAGCAATGTATATGGAAAATACAAAACCTTAACATATATAATATGCTTTTCATGTTATGAAACAATTAACTAACATATAACCTATCATATGAAAGCTATCATGTGAAACCGATAATAAAATATAACAAGAGGTAGGGAAGCTGGTATGCTAGCTCAGAGGTTACCCTGTAACGTGGCCATGATACACTCAAACCCTAATCAACACGTAATCATGTGAATCAGTTAACAATCGGTAATCCAAACTCTATCAATCCTAGCCGGCTTGAATCTCACCTTCTAGAACTCATAGAATCATACAAACATGAAAGACCAATACTTCTACAAACAGGCATAAGTTCTTAGCACCGTCAATAGTCATCTGTAACTCGAGGCTATACCACAAGGTAGGAAAAACATCCTAGTCCTAGACTGATCAGACCTAGCGACAACAGCTATTCCCTTCCCCGTCCCATGACATAACCGTCTATGAGAAACTCTACTAGGCGACCCCCTAAGCAGAGATGGCTAGTACTTAAGCTGGCTCCCTTCCCAAAGCGGAATCTTAGGATGCCATGCCCCGACTTGGAGATAAGCCCCCAATGGCCGTGACACAAAAGTATAACCATGAACTATATTACCGTTAAAGATAGTACGGCCTATCAATGTCATGGTCCAAGATACTCATTTAGAATTAGAATGGTCAAGACGCCATATACTCATACTTCTCTATGGGTACTTAGTCAACACGACACCAACCATATAATCAAACAGTCACGGGAAAAACTTCCTATCATGTGACTAATTGCATATAAATCATATTCAAATATCATATCGCCTCATATCTACTAAGGCTAATTCATTTATTAAATACAACCTTACTTGAAGACAAATCCCCGACCCGAGTCCCGCGACGGGTCATCAGTCAAAACGGGGCTGACTAGCTCTTAGTTTGACCAAACCCGTTTGGTCAAACCGGCTAGAAACAGAGTCTTTATCACATAGACATAAAATCAACATATTCATTACATGTTATTTTTATTAAAACTTCTAACATGTGAATTATTAAATCTTTACGTAAACCCCCGCTTGACTTAAAGGATATCCAATTAAACTACGATCTTGTCTTGTAATTTCTAACATGTGAGAAATAATAATTTTAAAGAAACATTTTAATTAAATAATTTACTTATTAAAATTTCCCACTTGCTAAATATTACAAAACACGATAAATTAACATTAAACTCAAAAACCGTCACAAGTCCCAAAGTGGGACCCACGGCCTGATTTTGGGCCAACATGACACGGGCCTGGACTGGGCCCCACGGCCTATTTTGGGCTGTTTTGCTTTTTAATCGATTTTACTAAAACCGTTTTTCTAATATTTCCCGCATGCTTTAACTTTATTAAAAACCCGTCCAAACGACAATCAAACAATCAAACATCGACACAACCCAAAGACCAAAACCCGGACCCACCATGGACCAACCCAGACCGGGTCTGAACCGGCCTGGACCGGTCTGGTTGGTCCGGTTCACACACCCCACCATTTCCGGCCACCACCATTTCCGGCCACCACCCAAAACACCAACACAAATTCCAAATTAATTCTAACATGTTTTTAATTAACAACATCCATTTTTAAACATTCAAAACAACCATCAATCATACAACAATCATGATTATGAAGAATCATCCAAATTCATCAAGAACAACTAACATGTTATAAATTCATAAAACACAATTATAACCACTACTTAACATGTTACTAACTAAAAATCCATACATCATAATAACATGAACCAAAACAAAAGATGAACCAAAAACAAAAGAAAACAAAGACTATGTGACATTATATCGTCGAGTAACTCGGAATCGTTACCTTAGCTTAGCTAAAATCAAGTAGCACCAAAATAATAAGAACTAAGAAAATAAGAAACCCGTCTTCTAGTCTTCTCCTAAAATATACGAGTCACCAAACTCGTCTTCAAAATCTGCCCCTATAAGAAATGACAAGAAAACATTATTAGAACTTAAAACTTGATTTTCCATAATTAAAGTGTTGAAAACGATTTTGTCGGAATTTAAAATAAAACGTACTTGAAGATGGGGCGCGAAGAGGAGATCCTAGAAATATAAGTTAGGACGGATTTAATTAAGAAATGAAGGTTTTATGAAGGTTTTGCTCAAGAACGATGAAGAACGGATGACGAACGCGAAGAACGCTCAAGAACGATTAAAGAAAGTGATATTTTGATCTTAATTTGATTTGTTGAAAAATGAAAAGTTGTTTGTGAGTAGGAATGAGTGGATGAGTTCCGTGTAAATATAGGCCAAAATAGTGAGTTGGCTTTTGAAATTGTTGTTATGGAATTGACCCGGTATAATAATTATATTACCGTAATTAATTAGATATTAAGTTAATTGAATTAAATATCAAGATATTATGTTATTGTAATGAAAAGAAAGAAAATATCAAGGTCAAAGAGAGAAGAAAAAACGTGAGGATAGGAGAGAAAGCGGGTCTGATTTTGAGCGATTTGCGTAATTTTCGTTAACTGATCGATAAAGTTGAAAATATCTTAGATATTCTTATTAATTTAAGCAAAAGAATTAAAATATCTAACGTGAGTGGAAAACGATGACATGGGCGCGTGACTCATGCCAAAGTCGAGTTTCGATTTTGTTGCGCGCTTTACGATGCGTCGGGAATAGTTAAATGACGTTCGGTTAAAACCGTAAACGGTATTCTTTAAATTCCGAATAAATTCAAAATAATTATATTAAATTATGATAAATCTTAATAAATCTAAATAAAAATAAATCAAAAATATTATTTTTTGAAATAAAATTTCGGTCTTCAAACTTATGAGACGAGTCGGGAAAAGTCAACGGAAGTCAAAGTTGACTGAAAAGTCGAGAAAAGTCAAAGATGACTTAAAAGTCCAGAAAAGTTTAGGACGACTTAAAAGTCAAGAAAAGTCAATGACGACTTTTAAAAAGTCAAGAAAAGTCAAAGACGACTTAAAAGTCAAGAAAAGCCAAAGACGACTAAAACCGGTCTTTTCATGAAATCACTCAAAAATTCCAAATACGAACGCGGAATTTCAAAATAAGACTCGGAACAAAAATTCCTATTTTAAAAACTTAAGTTCTACTGAAAAGTGTTAGTAAATATTTTTACTAGAAAAATCGGGTACTTTTCGGGTTGTTACATGCCACACCAGGCTATATGAGTTGCCAGAACTCAATAAGCGGTCACTTCTCGACAGAGTGTCTCATACAGTCTGCCTATGTGATCGATTGGTCATCCCTATGACCCTATGACACTTGAACTTGCCATCAATCGCACCACAATCTAGTCACTTCGAGATGTCACCTCATATAAGTGACCTTGAGCCAATGCAATGTTAATACAGTCCATTTTAATGGGGTTCAAAATTGTCTATACAACCCATTTGGATATAACAAGGCATAAAACGAGTTTTAGAAACTCAAACGATAAATGTGATTATCATATATGAACAATCAACACAATGTTATTGCTTCATATCATATAATCTAAAGATTATTTCGTCCATGACAATTCATGACGATCTTATTTAAATGCAATAAAGGCTTCGGTAGTGAAGATACCATATATTCATTTATTCCAACCTTGTGACTTGCATTTTCCTTTCATCCAACGTTATTCTTAATAACATGAATTCATCTACGTACATGTCTAGATCTCTATCTAGTCTTGGGATCTTTATCTTGAAAGATGCTCCCACTCGTTATCATGATAACCGATAGGTATTTAGGTGAAAGGATCTACCATTAGTTCCTTTTAAACCACCTTATTCTCATCATAATGTACTAGGTCTCTATTTGCAGAATTTATAGTGATTGACTCTTCAATCATCCTTTTAGATATTCGCTTCTTATATAACAAAAGTACGCTTAGGATTTCGATAAATCCTTTTATAAGTTTGGGAATTTGGGTTGTGTAACTTTTACCATATATCCAAATTTTCTCTACCAAACATAAGAGTGTATCCCTAGTTCTCCTCGATAACTCTACGGATGTTCTCGTAGGCTATCCAATGACTCTCATGTGGATTTTTTTGTTTTGGGCTTGTCATGCTCCCAGCATACAATTCATTTAGGTATGTGCATGTAATGGCATACATGATAGGTCTCATGTGATCAACAATTCTTAGGTTCAGTGGATGACTATGACCCTTTCATAGTGATCCCACTTTTATCAACATAAACAACCTATTTAACTTGTTGAATAGATTAAGAATCTTATCGATATAAGATACTTTTTCAATGCCAAGCTAAAATCTTCTATTCCACAATAGATTTTGATTTTAGTATACATGTTGCCCTCTTTCATCCAACATTAAAATCCAACCACTCCTTTCAAAAAGGTAATATGAATATGTCACTCTTAATGAGTGAAACGTCATTCACGTGGAAAACAATTTCTCCCATTGAACTTCATGTCTTTACATGATAACTTAAACTCCCACTTAAATTCATGTTTATACATGACTTTTCGACAATTCGAGTGAAACCCTTCTTATAACTTATAATAGAAAAGATCATCATAACCTCTAGGTAGATACATATAATAGGCTTGTGTCATGTACACATCCTATTCCAAATCCCTATTTGGACATGTGGTTTTGATGTGTATCTTGTACACACCTATTATGAGGTATTTCATTGATGATTTGGATCTAAGCTTAGTTACGCATTAACTTGGCTTTTGTAGACATCTACATGTCTATCCATGCAACTATAATTGGACACTTCCAATTAAAACATCTTCAAGTTTATAGAATGATTTTGGACGACTCCAAATATGTCATTCATTTGCATAGATTCTATTTAGTTTCATAAGTCTCTTTTGGAAAATCGAAATTCAAAATTTCTAGGTGCATCCACTCCATAGATCATAATCTTATTATATTGAGAATAATTTCTTTTGGTCTCGTCACTAGTCTAAGGATTCACGTAAGAACGCTTTCTTTTGGTCTCCTCACTAGTCTTGAGTCTAACCTAAGAACATTTTCTTTTGGTTTCCTCATTAGTTCCTAACTAGGTTTTCGTTGTGGCTTATTTTCTCCCACTCTATCTTTAAAAATACAATTATTTTCTTTAAAGATAGCCTTATGAGCCACAAACAATTTTGTACTCATACTCGTGAGGGAGGTAGAAGTATCACAACATGACCTTAAGTGATCTACCAAAGACTTCTTCGTAAAGACATCGAATCTTAGCTTTAATATAGACTATAGTTCTGTAAGAGCTAAAGAGGTCAACTCATATTCATGTCATTTACTTTCTTTATAAGTGGTATGGCCAATTGGTTTGCTAGATTCCCTATTTTGAGTTCAATAACTCAATTTTGACTTAGCAATTGATCTTTCATAGTGAGAATCGAATTCTTACTTTTTTTTTATTATAATGATCCAATCATCATAATACTTATATGATCAATTTGAGTCGATATAATTTATGTTATTAGTTCAAGTAGAGTATAATGACAAGTTTTAGAATGATAAAGTTTCATAAACCGAGTGACTTGGGTTGAAAACCAAGTCACTAATATCCAATTACAACCAAAAGTTAATAAAAGGAAATAAACAGATTTCCATTGTCAAACAAGGAATAAAGAGTTTCTAAAACAACGTCACAAAATACAACCCAAATAAGGAAGACAATACAAATTAAGTCCAAGCTTCCTTATGTCTTCATCCATGGGTGCCTACCTTAGCTTCCCTTGAAGAACATCTTTAGGCTTGCTTGTCCTTGCTTGGGTGCCCTAATTACAATTAAAAAGGGTAAGAATCACAACTTGTATCTATATACCAAAGTTGAGATCATAACATAAAAGATAGGGATGAAAATTGACCAACGGAAACAATTTTTCCGGCTTTTATATCTCCTAGATACTTTGGGCAATTCCTTTTCCAATGCCCTTCGCCATTACAATATTGGCATTTGTCCTCGTATGAGGCACATTTCTTAGGCTTGAGTGAGCTATTCTCAATAGCTTTTCCCTTGCCTTTGTAGGTGGAGGGCTTCTTGTTGGAGCTAGTGTCCTCCACAGTTAGTGCAATAACATAAATAAATCTCTGTAGGTTCACAGGATATACTTTGTATAATAATCAGTTGATTAACGTTCATCAATAACGGTTGGCTTGCTAGATAAGTTTGACGTTATTGTCATACAGATGACGGTGATCAACTGGTCCCTAAAAGTCACACCTAGAGGATGTGTTTGAGAGATGTGATTATTTGAGAAAATAATCATATTGATGCCCTATTATATGACTAAAAGGTTAGTCAGTGTATTTGACTAAAAGGTTAGTCAATGTGATGATGAGACGATTATTTAATAACGATTAAATAATATAAGCTGAGACGAATTAAAAGTAATTCGTAATTAAAGATAAACTGTTGTATTTAATTAGCATATATATAATGTAAGCTTATGCGAATTAAAATGTTAATTCGTAATTGAATATAAAATGTTATATTGAATTAGCAAATTATAATTATACGGATAATTATAATTAACGTATATATTATACGATTGTCATATTAGATGTTGTCAGACCGGTATTAATGTAGCGACTACAAAATGTTGTATGGACATATTAATACATGACAACACAAATGACATTTATAATAATAATACACATTATATATTAAAGCGAATTTAACCAAAATAAAGTCCAGATTCACTCTAGAATTTTCGGTCCATTAGTTGTAACACCCGGAAATGTACCCTATTTTTCTAGTAGAAATATTTTACGAAAGCTTTTCAGCAATTTTAAGTTTTAATTTATAATTTTAAGTTCCGAGTCGAATTTTGAATTTCCGAGTTCGTATTTGGAATTTCTGCGAGATTTCATGAAAATCCCGTCTTCAGTCTAGTTTGACTTTTCTGGACTTTGGAAATCGTCTTTGACTTTTCCTACACATCTCACACAACTCCCTCCTTAACCTAATTCTTCATTAAACACAAATCAAACACAACTTCCTTCCCCCTTAAGAAATCTCATCTTTTTCCCTCTTTGATTTCCATCTTAGATTTGGCGTAGTTTCTTCCTTACTCGATAGAATTTACGTAAGTTCATCTTATTCTTCCTCCCGTACCTTCCTCTATCCGTATTGATGATAAAATTATCGTCTTTCTCGCTTTTTAAGCATTCCGTCTTTCTCAAGATGAACTTTATTCATCTTTTTACGATCTATTTGTAGGTGGCGACCTCCAAGATCCCGACAAAGACTATTTCCTTATAGAAGAGAAGCTTGACGATCATTAGAGACGCTTAAAGGTAACGGTGAAGGGATTACTCGGTATCACTTACGTGTTTTACATGTTTATATGCTAGAAATCGTATTAGAATACGATTAGGAAGATTAGAAACCATGCTATGATTAGTGAATGATGTTATATGATGAATATTGATGAATTATATTGATGGTTGATGATTATTTGAAGTATATATGAGAATTGAAATGATTGGGAAATGATAGGATTGATTTTTGTAGAAGGCTCTCGGGTGATTTGGAAACAGAGTGTTTCACGGTCGTGAAACTCATTTCACGGTCGTGAAACCTCATTTCACGGTCGTGAGATGCAAGTCACGGTCGTGAAAAAGTGGCTGATGTTTTACCTTTGTGTAGCGGAGTGTTTCACGGTCGTGCAACTCATTTCACGGTCGTGAAACCTCATTTCACGGTCGTGAAATACAAGTCACGGTCGTGACTTGTGCAGTTTCCCTTTACTGACCCTTTTTCGTAAAATGATCATATCTTCTTCGTTACTTGCTTTTTTTGGGCTTGTGACCATTCGTT
>JAIUZE010038128.1:0-14162 GCA_022085475.1 Heliosperma pusillum | reverse complement strand
GAATCGTTACCTAGCTAGACAAGTCAATTAGCATCTAATAAGAAGTATAAACCAAGAAACCCGTATACTAATCTTCACCCAAAATATACGAGTCTCCAAACTCGTCTTCAAAATCTTCCCCTATAAGAAATGACAAGAAAAAACATTATTAGAATTAAAACTTGATTTTCCATAATTAAAGTGTTGAAAACGATTTTGACGGAATTGAAAATAAACCGTACTTGAAGATGGAGAGCGAAGAGGAGATTCTAGAAATATAAGTTAGGACGGATTTAATTAAGAACTGAAGGTTTTATGATGATTTTGCTCAAGAACGACGAAGAACGGATGAAGAACACGAAGAACGCTCAAGAACGATTAAAGAAAGTGATGATTTGATCTTAATTTGATTTATTGTAAAATGAAAAGTTGTTAGTGAGTAATGATGGTTGGATGAGCCGTGTACATATAGAAGGATTAGGGAGGCGGGTTTTGAAATTGTTGTTACGGAATTGACTCGCGTTTAATAATTATATTACGGTAATCGATTAAATATAATTCGATATTAAGTTAATTAAACTAAATATCTAGATATTATGATATTGTAATCAAAAGTAATGAAAATATCAAGCCTAAGAGAGGAGAAAGAGTGCCGTGTGGTTTTGTGCTAGACGGGTCTGTTTTGTTAACGATTTGCGTAATTTCCGTTGACAGATCGATAAAGTAACAAATATCTAAGATATTCGTATTAGTTTAATCGAAAGAATTAAAATATCTCAAGTGAGTGGAAAACGATGACATGGGCGTGTGACTCATGCCAAAGTCGAGTTTCGGGTTTGTTTCGGGATTTACGATGAGTCGGGAATAGTTAAATGATGCCCGGGTTTAAACCGTAAAACCTTATTATAAATTCCGAATAAATTCAAAATAATTTTAGTAAATTATCATAAATTCTAATAAATCTAAATAAAAATAAATTAAAAATATTATTTTTTTAAATAAAATTTCGGTCTTCAAAATTACAAGGCGAGTCGGGAAAGTCAACGAAAGTCAAAGTCGACTTAAAAGTCAAGAAAAGTCAAAGATGACTTAAAAGTCAAGAAAAGTTTATGACGACTTAAAAGTAAAGAAAAGTCAATGACGACTTTAAAAAGTCAAGAAAAGTCAAAGACGACTTAAAAGTCAAGAAAAGTCAAAGATGACTAAAAACGGGATTTTCATGAAATCTCTCAGAAATTCCAAATACGAACTCGGAATTTCAAAATACGACTCGGAACAAAATTTCTATTTTAAAACCTTAAGTTTGCTGAAAAGTGTTAGTAAATATTTTTACTAGAAAAATTGGGTACTTTTCGGGTTGTTACAATGCTAAAATGATCTAATCTAGACTCTTGCTAAATATCAATTAACAAACCTAATGACTCTAATCACAAATCAAAACACTAATTACTAATTAGGACACTAATTAAAACAAAAGCTTAATTTAATTACAAACTATGATATTCACAATGGAAAACATGTAGATAACATATAGGGAGAAAGTTTTTCATGAGAATTGATTATCAAGTCTAAAATTACCAACAACAACTAAATACTCAAAGATTCAAATATGGAGAAATAACTTAGTGCAATTATCCCAAGTTCCCCACAATTAAAAAAGTAAAGACCCCTCATTTCCTCTCTTCTCGAATTATCTATTACAAGTTTCTAAGAACTAGCCACCATGAATTAAACTATCCATAAATGACCCAATACAACTCCACCAATACTTATTAAAACATAAGCATAAATAAAGATGCAAGCTTTAAGCACAAAACCAAAGAAACATGCTAGAATCATGTAATAAAACATTAAACCATGTTCTAATTACACAATAACCCAAATTCCACTCAAAAGATTCTAACTTTTAAACCAAAGTTACAATCTTTCAAGGTTGCTTCAACAAATACCAAGACAAATTAACCAAATTCATCAAGACAAAGCAAATAAATAAACAAACAATTGCTAGGATGGTTAGTCTTAACAACAATTCATTCAACAAAGGAATTCAAACAAAAGAAAGTGGAATTAAATAGATAAGGAAGGTTAAAAAGGTCTTACAATGCTAAAAGGGAAGAACTTGTTCAAATTACACTAAGCAAAGAAAGGATTAGCTACCCATAGTCTTCATATTACAACCCATTTCTAAATAAAATAAATTACAAGAGCCAAAGTTGAAGAACAAAAGTAGAGAATTTCTAAGGAAAAATATGATGTTGAATGTTGTATGCTGGGCTCCCTTCTCTCTCTTCAGATTTCTGCTTAAATACCCTTGGTCCGCAAACCTAGGGGCCTTGAAAGGTGGGCTTTCAAAAGACAAGACGGAGAATTGAAGAAATGTCGAGCTGAGAAAGGACGCAGGCTGCGTCCTACGACGCAGGCTGCGTCCTACGACGCAGGCTGCGTCGTGCTGACGCAGGCTGCGTCGTGTACTGCCCGATTTCCCTTTGCGTTTCCTTCTTGACTTTCGTTGACCCATGGACTTTTGGCCCCGCCTTGACTTCCATTGACCCATTGGGTTTGGTCTGCATGCCTTGGTGATTCATTGCTAGCCCACTCCAATTTTCGGGTTTTTGGGTCTCGGGTTTCGGGTTTGACTTTCATTGACTTTCGGGTTTGACTCTCAAAATTGACTCAAATTACTAAATACCAACATTTTTACAAAAACTAAAGTTAACATAAAACAAAGCTAATGACCCGTAAAAAGTAAAACAAAAGACTCTAATAAATACTACTAGACACGACACAATTTGTTGTTGTCAAATAGAAGATTTTAGCTTGGCATTTAGAAAAGTGTCTTATATTGATAAGATCTTTTATCTATTTCAACAAGTTAAAATAGGTTATTCATGTTGATGAAAGTGGGATCACTATGAAAGGGTCATAGTCATCCACTGAACCTAAGAGTTATTGATCATATGAGACCAATCATGTATGCCATTACATGCACATACCTAAATGAATTGTATGCTGGGAGCATGACAAGCCTAAAACAAATCAATCCACATGAGAGTCATTGGATAGCCTAAAAGAACATCCGTAGGGTTCTCAAGGAGAACTAGGGATTCATTCTTGTGTTTGGTAGAGAAAATTTGGTAATGTGGTAAAGGTTACACAAACCCAAATTTCCAAACTTATAAGGATTTGTAGAAATCCTAGGCATACTTTTGTTATATATGAAGTGAATAACTAAAAGGGTGATTGAAGAGTCAATCATTATAAATTATACAAAACAGAGACCTAGTACATTATGACCAGGATAAGGTGGTTTAAAAGGAACTAATGGTAGATCCTTTCACCTAAATACCTATCAGTTATCATGATAACGAGTGGGAGTATCTTTCAAGTTAAAGAGCCCAACACTAGATAGAGATCTAGACATGTACATAGATGAATTCATGTCATTAGGAATAACGTTGGATTGAAGGAAAAAGCAATTAACAAGGTTGGAATAAATGAATACATGGTATATTCACTACCCAAGCATTTATTGCATTTAATAAGATCGTCATGAATTGTTATAGACGAAATAAACTTTAGATTATATGATATGAAGCAATAACATTGTGTTGATTGTTCATATATGATAATCACATTTATCGTTTGAGTTTCTAAAACTCGTTTTGTGCTTTGTTATCTCCAAATGGGTTGTAGAGACAATTTTGAACCCCATTAAAGTGGATTGGATTAACATAGCATTGGCCCCTAGTTTCTTATATGAGGTGACGTCTCCAAGTGACTAGAGTGTGATGCGATTGATGGCAAGTTCAAGTGCCATAGGGTCATAAGGGATGACCAATCGATCACATAGACAGATTGTAAGGGACAATCTGTCGGGTAGTGACCGCTTATAGAATTTTGGCAATTCTTGTAGCCTGATCGTGGCAAGAGCTACTAGTATTCTTTTTTAGTCAATTCTTTGACTAAAGACTGTTCGCCTAAGGTGGCACAGTTTCAGAGTGACTTTGATTTATACTCTAGGACCTTCGTAACTGGGGTCAAATGGGCATCTTTTGGGTCATGATGAGCTGTGGCTATTCGAAGGGAATAGTGCGATAGGAATTGTCCACCCCTTGTCAGGGTTGTTTTAAATCTCAAGGCCACTCGAGGAGGAGTAAGCTGAAAATGCGTTGCCACGCTCGGAAGGTATCTATGGTAAATAATTCCGGTTAGATAGTTACTCTCCAGATCGAGGAAACCACTCTTGATATGATCAAATGCAAGTACGACCTGAAAGACACCTTGCATTGAGTGGGAGATTGTAATAGGACAAGAGAATTGGTAACACACACTTGTCTTGGACAAGTGGGAGATTGTTGGAGTTAGTGTCCTCAACAATAGTGTGATCACATAATTAAATCTCAAGAATAAGAATACAAAGGGATGATGAATATTATAGTGAACTGGTCAACATAAATCGGTAACGATTGGCTCAATTGAGTTTGACGTTACTAACGTATGACGGTGGTGATCAGTTGATCCCTTGAGGTCACACCTAAAGGACAATCCCCAAATCATATACATTAATTAATTGTATAGCAATACAGATTAATTAATCACTTAATTTGAACAAGTTTAAAGTGAGAATTATATCTTATTGTAATATGATTAAATAAGATTCATTTTAGTAATTTAATTTTTATATTACTAAGAATGCATTATGTTTATGAAACATTTGAGATAAGCAAAATTGGTTAATTATAATTACAAATTGTTGTAGATTATATTAACGAAATATGAGATGACCCATTCTATTTACATGTAATTATAAATTGTGACTTAAAATGTTAAGTCTAATTTATTTGTTATGAAATTGCATTTAAATTAGTTAAATGTACATTTATAAGCTTAATTGCATGTTACATGTCACATGTGACACATTGTATGACAATTGACATTTGACAAAATAAAATGGACACCCATTTTATGCTCTTAGGGCCGGTTGGGTACGTGATTTTAGGGTGACAATTGTTTGTTGTTTTAATGCTATAAAAACATAATCATTCACCTAAATACATCTAAGACCTACTCTAAGTTTTGAGTAAGAGAAAAAGGGAAGCATGCTTCCCTTTCCCTATGCTTTGGGGCCGGCTCTCTCTAGTGAATAAGAGGAGAGTTTTTCTCTTCTTATTCACTACAAGTAATAATATTCAAGTGTTATTAATTTTTTTCACCATTTCTCACACTAGAAAGCTTAAGAAGCATCAAACATTACATGTTAATAGATTACTAATAATATTACTAAGAGTAGTAATAGACATATTAGTGATATTTTAAGGGTATCTTACCAATTATACTAGTGTAGTAATATTTGTGATTTTTGGGTTTTGTCTTGGTGCAACTAATTGGAGTGTTCTTAATCTAACAACTTGGAAATCATCCTTATATTTTGAGCTCAAGAACAAAGTAGGAAGGAGTCCTATTTTGTGCCCAAAATCCGTTCTATTCAATGTAAGGAAAATGTTTCTTCTTATTTTGTATTGTTTTTGTTATGCATGCATAAGATATATTTAGTTTAGAGTAAACTAAATATAATATGATATTAGAAATGTCTAATATCTAGTTTAAAAAACTTACAGGTACAGGGAGAGTAATCCAAACCAAACTAAGAATGCTAATAGGGTGTAATCTGCAAAGCCATCTGGGACAGCGTCTGAGATAGTATCTGAGTTGAGGAGGATGGCTGAAACTGGGCATTAAAAACCGGGTTCACACGGGTCCTAGAAGACCGATCGGTACCCCACGTGTAGATGGTACTCGAGGGTATCAAATAGGTCTCACTATGAGGCTTTAGAGTACTAGAAGGGGAACTCCGGGTCCCTCTCACCGTCATCCATGGAGCCAACTTCCGCCAAATGATTGATATCTAGAAGTTGGACCTCAGCCTCGATATCAATTGAGAGGTCAACCCAATAGTTTCTTCGCACCTTCCTTACAAAGACATCCTTAATAACATCGTGCAACCACTTTAGGGTACGAGTCATGCACACCTCCCGATAGAGAAGGATCTCCCTTGTCATGGACTTTTTCTCGGGTCTAGGTACAAATCCGGCAACGGCAAGATGGGTGACAATCGTCTATAAGAAAGTGAGCACTTACTAGGAATAATGGCCATCCTTGAGAGACAAGTGTACAAAACCGCACAAGCACTCATGTACAATGTCTTCTCTCGGCCCAGGTTGAGGTAGGCGGCGAGAAGGAAAAGCTCATTGGAGTTCAACTTACTATGGTCGGGCCGGAAAATGAGTAAGCTTCTAATCATTCTCAAAAGTAAGTGGAGGATGAGGTGTTTCCCATCGTTCACTAACATCAAACTCACAGCGCGATTTGGCATCTGGTGACCAAACACAAGTAGCTAACATCCTTGAATGTCGATGGGAAGTCAACTCGTACTCCACCCCGCAAATTCGGAAGTGGATCTTTTTTTCGCGCTTGTCATAATTGTAGGAGCTTAGAAAATTTAAAGTTAGCTCTTTGTAAGAAAGATATTGAATAGTGTCTTGAAGTCCCAAATCTTAAAAATATGCTTTATATTAACATGAGGACCCAAAGTACCTGAGAATTCGGAGTCGAAGCAACGATGTAGAAGAGACAAAGTAGTTCATGAAGGCCTCAGAGCATTCCTTTTGAACATTCTCACGAAATACCACTCTTGGGTAGCTAGGAATATAGGGTACCAACGGATGTTAAGGTGACACCATAGTGATCTTATGCTTTTAATGCACCAAAGCTTTAAAGCCCACATCAACAGACCAACTCGTTTTTTACGTTCAAGCTGCATCAAGCCCGAGACCCCATTTGCCAGCCACATTTTAAGCCATACGCTCATCAAGCCTTAACTCCAAAAATCAGGCTTCAGAAATTTTTTCCTTCAAATGTTCTTATTACCAAGCTCAACATCTGGTTTGATTTTGCCATTATTACGGTAAATACGTGAGCCGTCCATACATTCATAAGAAGTGTAAACTTTCAACCTCAATTATAAACATTACATTCTAGTCCCTCAAAACCATCTAAGAACTACGATCTATTTTGAACTTCATATTTAATTCTAGTCCCTCAAAACATTACATTACATGCGTAGGTTGTACAGTCATTCCCAAAAGGGGACCCAACTTCATATTTAATTCTAGGGGCTTCTTTTTTAAAGAGGCTACTCAACATTCATTTTATTAATTTCCTCTTTTGAGTCTAGCTAAATATGAACTAAACAGCCTTTAACCTAGATTTACCCCCGCTTGTAAGAGCATCTCCAATGGTAAGCTAGTTGCTATTAGCTTACCTTTGCCACATCAATATTGTAAGCTATAACAATTTTAAGCTACAATTTACTTCAATGGTGTAGCCAACTTACAATTAGCTTAATTAGACTCACCTAACACACTTATCTATTTATTTATTCATTTTCTAAATTTCCAACATAAAATTAAAATTTTATTAATGTGATCTATATTTTTCTATTGGTTAAAATTTATTGTGGGTCAATTTAAGCAAGTAGCTCCATGGAGCTACTAGCTTAAAATTTTTGTGGGTCCTTTTAAGCAAAGCTAGTCTACATGGACTATTCCAATGGTTAAGCTACTAGCTTACAACTTTACAAAATTGCAATCAAGTCCCTAAGCTAAACCATTGGAGATGCTCTAATGGAAAATAAAAAATGTGACGTGCTTTAATGGCCCCGAAAAGATCGATAAAAAACTACCCAGTTTGTCTAAAAGGTTCATTAACTGTTAATAGAAATCTAGAACATAAACCTTAATCTATGCCAAACTGACATTTCATATCCAAACAATACGATTCAAAAATAACTCTATTTAAATCGATTATTATTAAACGGAATCTGATAAAACTATACCTAGAAATAAACACAAATTTTCATTAAGACGAACCAATTTCAGCTTCAGCTGAAGACATGTTAAATGTGGCTTGTTTAACTATAATTGTACACATTTGACAAATAACTAGTTATAGCTTAGGAAATGTTATTGGTTACATTCTTTGTTAAATTGGTCACACTGAGCCCGTTTTCAGTTGAAGACGAATTTGGTCTGTCTTCAATAAGACTTACTGAGAAATTAAATCTAATTCGGGAGAATGACATATTATACAATCTAATTCTTATATGGCTATCACAAATAGTATTATACATCCAGTTGTATAATAGCATTGTCCAACCAATGTGTATTTAATCGAATCTATGTGTATTTTTTCTGAGCTTGCTTATAGTTTAAGTTTTGTAATGCGCTCATAAACTTTACTGTAAAACTCATAATATTGCCAACAAAGTTCGAAAACTTTGTTATACAACTCATAAACTATAATGACAGTTGTACTACAACTGGTTGTATAGTTTATAAACTGTGTGCTATCTCCCGACCTTGCTTATAATTTAAAATTTTTAATACGCTCGTAAACTTTACAGTAAAACTCATAATCTTGACAACAAACCTCGAAAACTTTGTTATACAGCTCATAAACTATAATGTCAGTTGTACTACAACTGGTTGTATAGTCTATAAACTGTGTGCTATCTTCTGAGCTTGTTTATAGGTTAATTTTTTTAATGCGCTTATAAATTTTACAGTAAAACTCATAATCTTAAAAACAAAGCTCAAAAGTTTTATTATGCAACTCATTAAATACAAAGTCAGTTGTACTAAAACTAATTGTGTAGTCTATGAAGTAGATGCCTATCAACCTACTAAGGGATATGTGGAGTGATTTATAGACATAAACAAACAACACAAATGAAACGAAAGAGACAAGCAAGTGATCCATCATCCGAAGCACTAACATTAAGAGCACAAGTTGTGATCATTAAATAAATGCAGAAAATTGAGGGCAAGCATTAAGATAGACGATTTTATAGCAAACCGGAGCTTTCACCTTAATTAATGTCGCCACTCATCTATGTGGGCGCCCTTTCATCCTCCTCTCCTTCCTTGTTTACATACGTTCCATATCTTCCCACCACATCCATGCAACCGTCAAACATCGATCTTAAAATTCCTATATTTTCTGATTTCGCATAGGTAGCACCAAAACGGACACGAACACGGACACAACACGGACACGTGATACGGCATCTCATGAAATTTAGGAAACGGGACACGTTATTTAAATTTAATAAAATATATATTTTATAATTATAATTAACGTACGATTTTACTTTTGTATTACTATTTGATATTAAATGTAAATAACTGAAGACAAAATTTGTCTTTTAAATATAATTCACTCATTTTCCACCCAAACCCATGTACTAATCAATCTCTTTTCGTCTGTCGACCTCTCAATCCTTATTTATAGGTGTCCGTGTGTCAGACACGGTGTCGGACACGGGACGGCTGATTAGGTGGAGTGTCTGTGTTACCTAGGATTTCGCAAATAATTAATTAATTCTGCCGATTTAAAGGTTGAGTTATAATGAATAATGTAATTTTAATATAATATTCGTCTATTTCATAATTCATAATATGTAGTAGTTAAATTGATAAGAAATTTTCCTTTTATATCAGTTTAGTTTTTCCTTTAGCGGATTAAAGAAGAACTACAGTAATTTGAAGGATGAATTATTTATATTATAGTTACTATTAATTAAATTATAAATGGAACAATAATTTTGGACAAATACCGAAAGAGGAGAAGATAATTACATGTTTTGTACATTTTTTGTGACAATAATAGTTTACATCATTTTAATATTTCGTTAATTCATTTGCAGTGTCCTAAAGCAACTTTACAACAAAACAAATATAATATCCATTATTAATAAACCGATTTTACTAAAATGCGTCCTAAAGGGACATGTTAATTATTCAAAATGAATTAGCTATTACTCCCTCCGTCCCGGTAAATTGTTATCCTATTTCTTTTTAGGGTGTCTTAATCAAATGTTATCATTTCTATATTTTGAAGGTTTTCTATATGTATTTTTATCAACAATGGGACTATTGTTTACTTGTAATCCGCTAAGCGAAACTAATGGTCCTCCACTTTTTCCTTGTTGTTTGTGTTAAATTAAATTGATAATAATTGACCGAAACAGAGTGAGTACTAATGTGAGTGTTGGACCAATTTCATAGTTTTGATAATGACATGTGTTAACGTGATAATATGTTTTACTCGATATATCATATGCGTGTAATTGTGTGCTTTAGTCTTATTATAGCTAGCAACAATTATGAGAAGAAAGATCAAAGTTAGGCATAACTTTGACAAAGTCTGTGAGACAAAGTTATAACAACTTCAGGAATAACTTTGGAAGTGAACATGAAAGTTATAGCTACCCAGTCATAGCTTTAAAGAAAATCGCTTCAAGCAAGATCTACCTCAAACAACACAAGACTCGAGATGGAGGGTCTTTGTGATCAAGATGAAGAGATGATCCGTATACTGAAGATCTTTGTGAAGATTAGATAGTATAGGTCGTCATTCGATAACTATTCCATTCGAGAGTTTTTATGTTCAAAGTTATAGCTTTAGCCTATGACTTTGGATGATAAATATTGATGCATGATTTTGGAAATAAAATGTTTTGAAATGTTTTCAAAAGTGAAAGAGTATTTTTATATTTATCAAAAGTTTTATTAGAGAATATATTTATGAGACTCTATTGGTTACTAATACAACTTATGGGTTGTCATGCTACCTAGGGTTTCTAATATATTTTATCTCAATTTGTTGTTAACCTAATTAGCACACCTAGTGTTTGAGACACCTAGGGTTTCGTGGAAACCTAGGTTTGTGCCACCTAGGGATGCGTGCCTCCTAGGGTTTCGTGAGCTAGGGGATTTCGGCCTCCTTAGGTTGTTTCCCTTGTTTACCTAATCTAGGATTCTATTATATCTTTACAACAATATTTTGAGATATTAAAGATAAATATATTTTTATAAGATAAACCAAATAATATTTTGAGATAAAGTGTAATTAATATAGTTAAATCAATTTTGTTTAGAGAAGAATGAGAGAGAAAGCTCCTTCTTTTGTTTTCTAGGGTTTTGTGCAAAGGCCAAAATCAATTTTGACTCTCAATCCTTTCACATAATTAGTTCATTAGTAATAATAATAGATCTCTTTATTACTGTCACAAAATATTAGATTTATTATTCACATAGTATTAAATTGTGTCTTGTATCATGTCGGAAATACAAGTTATTGAGGATGCAAGGAAGGAGGCCGCTGGAAAATTAAGGGATGGTGTTGTTAATTCTGATGGACTGAATGATGAGACGAATGAGCAGCAGAGGCCATGGCAAGTTGTTGGAGCGAGGAAGAAGAAGAGTGTGGCTTCTTCTCAACAGACTAGAAAGTTAGCAACAATCGCAGAACATATCAGTGGGGAAATGCCTCAGACAGGTAATATCCTTAAAATTACGATGGATGATGTTGTGGAGGAAATTAATTATTGGAATACTGCTATATTTGGATATGTTATGGGTGCTAGTCCCCCTAGAATGGTGATTGAAGGCTTCTTAAGGAGGGAATTGAGGGATTATGCAGTGACCAAGATTGGATTCCTTCCAAATGGCTTGTTTGTTGTCAGGTTTGCTGAGATTGAACATCAGAAGTTAGTGCTAGGGAAGGGGGTTCTCCTGTTTGATGGGAAACCTCTCATTTTAAGACCCTGGGATTCAAATATTAAGATGACAAAGGTTTCAGTTAAAGCTGTGCCAATTTGGGTCAAATTGGTGGGGCTTGATTTGAAATTTTGGGGAAATTCTTGCTTGGGAAAGTTGGCATGCTAGGGAAGTTTATTAGGATTGATGAGTTAACCTTGAGTAAGACTTTGTTAGGTTTTGCTAAGGTTTTGGTTGAAGTCGAGGTTGATCAACACTTTCCTGACAGGATTTGTTTTCTAGATGAACTAGGGCAGGAAGTTACAGTTGTAGTGGAGTATGATTGGATATCTGTCACATGTAAGAATTGTACTGGGATGGGTCATTCTGCTACTGTATGTAGAAGGGGTACTACTCAGGGTCATTCTAGAGTGGTACCTGCAATTAATCAGTAGCAGATATGGAGGAAAAAGGAACCTCAGGTTGTAGTAATTGACAATGATGATTTTCCTGCTCTAGCTAAAGTTGCTGGAGTGGGTGTTTCTGGAAGTAGTGGTGGTGCTAACAGTTCTAAGGATAAACTGAAGGAGTCTGAAGTAACTCCAGCTAGTACTCCTCTCAGTATGAATTATAGTGCTTTATTCACTCCAGCTAGGATTATTACTAGGATGACAAGGCATGAAACTAGAATTCCTGGGGGAAGGGAGAATGAGTTTGTGGTAAAAATTAATAGTGCAATTGGTACCAATGATGGAATGGTTGATAAAGGAGGGGGGGAGAGGGCCAGACCTCTTCCTATGACTAAGTTTGGTGTATGGAACATTAGGGGCCTAAATAGTGAAGTAAAACAGAGGTACATTAAATGGTATTTGCATCAAGTTGATGTAGAGATTTTTGGGCTCCTTGAGACTAGGGTTAAACCTGGTTCTCTAAATTTAGTAGCTGGAAATGTGTGTCATGGTTGGTCCTATATTACAAATCATTTACATCATCATGGAGGTAGGATTTGGATGCTTTGGAAACATTAGAGTGTAAAGGTTGATATTGTGGAGATGACTGATCAACTTATTCATCTGGATGTGAGGAATACTGCTGATGATTGCAGGTTTTTTATTACTTTTGTTTATGGCTTTAATAAACCTGAGGAGAGGGTGCCTCTTTGGGATGACTTAGTTAGATTGAACACTGCTGATCCGTGGGTGATTTTGGGTGATTTCAATAATGTTCTATTCCCTAATGAGAAGATTGGTCTTCCTGTGAGAGATTCAGAGACCTTACCTTTTCAGAGAGTTATCAATGGTTGTGAGCTGCAGGATATGAAAACTCTAGGTGCATTTTTTACTTGGAATAACAAACAACCTAGTGGCACTAGGGTCTTTAGTAGAATTGATAGGGTTCTGGTGAATGATGGGTGGCTGAAAGATAAGTCTGATTTTTATGCTTTCTATGGTCCTGAGGGTGACTTTGATCATTGTCCTTGCATCATTGAGGATGGTGATAGAGTTATTCAAGGGAAAAAGCCTTTTAAATTCTTTAACATGTGGTGTAAAGCCCCTGAGTATAAGGAGATTGTGCAAACATGATGGAGACAGATTGTTAATGGTCATCCTATGTTTAGAGTGGTATCTAGACTGAAGTATCTGAAACCTCTGTTGAGGGGTCTGAATAGAGATTTATTTTCTGACATTGAGAGGAATTCTGATGTGGCTTTTGAGTTCCTCTTGACTTGTTAGAAGAATCTTCATGCTGATCCTACCAATGCCACTTACAAGAAACCTGAAGACATTATTCAGGCTTTTGAAATTTATTATAAGGAGCTGTTGGGTTCTGCTGGTTCTTGTTGTAACACCCGGAAATGTACCCTATTTTTCTAGTAGAAATATTTTACGAAATCTTTTCAGCAATTTTAAGTTTAAAATTAGCTTTTTATGTTTCGAGTCGAATTTAGAATTTCCGAGTTCGTTTTTGGAATTTCTGTGAGATTTCATGAAAATCCCGTCTTAAGGCGAGTTTGACTTTTCTTGACTTTTGAGTCGAGTTTGACTTTTCTTAACTTTTGAGTCGAGTTTGACTTTTCTTGACTTTTGAGTCGAGTTTGACTTTTTTTGACTTTTGAGTCGAGTTTGACTTTTCTTGACTTTTGAGTCGTTTTTGACTTTTGTTGACTTTTGAGTCGTCTTTGACTTTTCTTGAATTTTAAGTCGTCTTTGACTTTTCTTGAATTTTAAGTCGTCTTTGAATTTTCTTGACTTTTAAGCCGTTTTCGACTTTCGTTGACTTTTCTGACTCACCCTTTATATATATTCACACTACCCCTTAACCTAATTTTCATTCATCACAAACTCAAACATAAACCACATTTCTTCCTCTTGAAGAAAACCTTGCCTCCATCCATTTTTCAATCTTCCAACCTCCGTATCTCCTTCGTTCCTTGGTAGAATTCGCGTAAGTTCGTCTTATTCTTCCCCTCTTACCTTCCTCTATCCGTATTGATATTAAAATCATCGTCTTTCTCGCTTTTCAATCTTTTCGTCTTTCTCAAGATGAATTTTATTCATCTTTTACGATCTATAGTAGTGGTGACCT
>JAIUZE010038124.1:4916-26872 GCA_022085475.1 Heliosperma pusillum | reverse complement strand
TTTTTAGATATGTTCCCTCTTTGAGTCGGTTTTTACAAATGAGTTGGTTTGAGCACTATTTGTCTTGTGCTTTGTATTCTCATTCCCTTGGCTACCTTCCCGTTCGTAAGGCTGGAATGTCGGAACGGAGAGGTATCCTACTGCTTAAATGCATGTGTTAGTGGGCATACGACGACGTTGTTGGAGTTGAACGCTATGCGTTGATCGACCCGGCCGTCAAATGTTGTGTACTTGCGAGGTGGTGTTATTTGCATGTAGCGTACCGCTTGTTATGAGGCTTGTGCTCTTTTCCGCCTCTTTCGTGAATTGATCTACCGAATTTGGGTACTCGGCGTCTATGATTGACCGAGTCTTGGATGCGAAATGTCATCGCATGTCGAATCGGAACACGTCTTATTTCCTAGAGTCTGGCCAGGTTTAGACTAGGACCGTATTATTATCGTCGTCCTACCGGGAGGAAATTAGTCTACATATACGAAATGAATTGAATCGTGTATGCGTTCAGGGAAATGTCTTATCCCGTGGATGCCTTTTAATCATACTTGCCATGTACACGGTGCTAGTGCGTTTCATTTACCGTGAGAGATGTCGTCATTGTGTCGTTATGATTGGATGAATGATTATATGATTGATCATTGGATGACTTGGCATGGTTTGGTTGTCGAGTCTCAATCTTATCAAACTTATACCGCTAACGGTGAGATGCAAGCCCTAGTGAGCGTATTCGGTTGCCTAAGAGTGTCTTCCCCGAGTCTTTGAATAACATGATGGATTCGGATTTGTATTCCATATGCTCTTATCATTATTTATCGTATTGCCTATCTATCCTTATCGTATCTCACATGTATATCTATATGTGCATGCTTCTACTTTTGTGTTTCCGTTTATGTACGTTTAATGTGACATGGCTGGGAGAACCCGGAGTTACTCCCCACTGACTGTGGCGTTCATGTTTTTCATGGATGAACATGTTGCTTGATTGGATGGCTTTTTGCTTGTGGTATTTTGGGTTCGGGTGTGAGCTAGCGGGCGTTGTCCCTGGATGAAACACCTCTAGACGATTTTAGCTTGTATGCTAAACACTTTTACTTGTTAATATTTTGGAGAGACTTCGTCTCTTGATGTAGTATAATTCGTACTTTAGTTTGTAATATTTGACACTCCTCGTATTCTTTCCTTGCATGTATAAAAGTTTTTAAAACTTCTTATTTCCGCTATATATTTCACATGCTTGTTTGTTTTATATTTCCGCATTCGCGAGGGTTGTCACAATGCATCAACGAAAAGAACAACCACTTTCCTCATCTAAGCGGTTGGGTTATGTTTCAAAAACCAAAGGTTTAGTTCGGGAGATACCGTCTCAAAGTCTCAACGAGGTGTCAATCCCCCAATCATTGCTCAAGCAACCCAAGTATGATCCCCAAATGCCAATAAAACGAATTCAAAGGTGGGAAATAGGGAAGCAAAGTCAACCGTAAAAGACCAACTCGACACGACTCAAGATTGTGCCAAATGCGACCCATGACCAAGAGGACTTAAACTACCGACTTCCTCATGGTTTGCACTCGTCACTCATTTAAAGAACGAGTTATTTTTGTGACAAAAAGTAACCAAAACCACTCAACTACTCGACTTGTGAGACATGCCCGCAATCTAATGTGTAGTCCTCTCCTATATGGTCGCATATGAGATGTAAAAATGGGAATGCATATAAAATGAAACAAGGGTTGTAACGGGGATAAGTAGTGGGTCGAAACGAGATTGGTGCAAACACGGTTATGGATGAGGTGGAGTTACAAATCAAGAAATTATCAAAAATTTCATTTCCCCCAATTTAGTACAACAAATGCAAATATCAAACTTGAAAGTCCGATCCACTTGGAAAAACATCATATCCCCATTTATTTTGCAACGTCTTTTTTTACTTGCTTAATGATGGATAAAGAGTGTTGCTTGACTTTTTCTCATACAAAACACGGAATAAATAAATATAAAGTGATTTTGGTTGTTTTGCATTTTTCTTTCTGTTGTATTCAGTTTTTAATTTTATAAACCTCTTTATTCAGAATCAAAACCAAATACAAACCGAATATTTCAACACAAGTGAACTTTCTTGATCAAGGAAGGTTGTTTATGGGATGTAGTTGGTATTTGTAGTCGTGACAAATGAAAGGCTAAGGCTCAAAAGGGGTGCAAAAGTTGGTCTTAATCTAAAGGGTTGAAAATAGGCTTATTGTTAGTTTCTTAAACTCGATATTAGACATTTTTAATATCATATAACAATAAGTTTACTCATTAAACTAAAGGATCTTATGCATGCATAACAAAACAATACAAAATAAGAAGAAACATTTTCCTTACATTGATTTATAAGGATTTTGGGCACAAAATAGGACTCCTTCCTACTTTGGTTCTTGAGCTTAAATAATAAAGATGAACTCCAAGTTCTTAGTATAAGAACACTCCTCTAAGTTGCACCCAAGACTACCCTTAATCTCTAAAAAATACTACACTAGTATGATATTGTAGTAGCCCTTAAATTGTGTCTAATATTAATATTACTACACTTAGTAATATTCTCAAGACATTGTAAAATGAAGAACTTAAAACAAAACACCAACTTCTCTAAGTTGTAGTGTGAAAATATTTTGTGAGAAAAGCCCTTAAAATAACTTTCCAAAAATGAGAACTAATTCTCATTATGTAGAGGGGGGGGGGGGGGGGGGGGCCGGCTCTAGCATGGGAAAGAGGCAAGCATGCCTTCCAATTTGTCTTACCCATAACACTAGAGTAGGTCTTAGGTATTTTAGGTGAAATGATTGTGTTTTAGGCATTAAAAACAACAACTAATTAACACCCTAAAATCACCCATTTGGACCGGCCCCTTGAGCATAAAATGGACTCCATTTTAACTTTGTAATTTGTCATTTGTCACATATGTGACATGTGACATGTAACATGTAATCTTTGCTTATAAATGGACATTTAACTAATTTAAATGTAATTTCATAATAAATAAATTAGACTTAACATTTTAAGTCACATATTATAATTACATGTAAATAAAATGGGTCATCTCAGATTTGGTTAATATAATCTACAAAAATTTGTAATTATAATCAACCAATCTTGCTTATCTCAAACGTTTCATAAACATAATGCATTCTTAGTAATATAACAATTAAATTACTAAAATGAATCTGATTTAATCATATTACAATAAGATATATTTCTCACTTTCAATTTAAACTTGGTTCAATTTAAGGGATTAATTAATCTGTATCACTATACAATTAATTAATGTACATGATTAGGGGATTGTCCTTTAGGTCTGAGCTCAAGGGATCAACTAATCACCATCGTCATACGACAGTAACGTCAAACCCAATTGAGCCAATCGTTACCGATTTATGTTGACCAGTTGACTATAATATTCATCATCCCTTTGTATTCTTATTATTCAGATTTAATTATGTGATTGCACTATTGTTGAGGACACTTACTCCAACAATCTCCCACTTGTCCGAGACAAGTGTGCGTCACCAATTCTCTTGTCCGATTACGATCTCCCACTCAATGCAAGGTGTCTTGCATGTCATACTTGCATTTGATCATATCAAGAATTGTCTCCTCGATCTGGAGAGTAACTGTCTGACCGGAATTATCTACCATAGATACCTTCCGAGCGTGGCCACGCATTTTCAGCTTACTCCTCCTCGAGTGGCCTTGAGATTTAAAACAACCCTGACAAGGGGTGGACAATTCCTATCGCACTATTCCTTTCGAATAGCCCCAGCTCATTATGACCCAAAAGATGCCCATTTGACCCCAGTTACGAAGGTCGTAGAGAATACATCAAAGTCACTCTGAAAGTGTGCCACCTTAGGCGAACAGTCTTTAGTCAAATAATTGACTCAAAAAGAATACTAGTAGCTCTTGCCACGACCAGGCTAAAAGAATACCCAGAATTCAATAAGCAGTCACTGACCGACAGATTGTCCCTTACAGTCTGTCTATGTGATCGATTGGTCATCCCTTATGACCCTATGACACTTGAACTTGCCATCAATCGCACCACAATCTAGTCACATCGAGATGTCACCTCATATAAGTGACTATGGGCCAATGCTATGTTAATACAGTCCACTTCAATGGGGTTCAAAATTGTCTCTACAACCCATTTGGATATAACAAAGCACAAAACGAGTTTTAGAAACTCAAACGATAAATGTGATTATCATATATGAACAATCAACACAATGTTATTGCTTCATATCATATAATCTAAAGTCTATTTCGTGTATGACAATTCATGACGATCTTATTAAATGCAATAAAGGCTTAGGTAGTGAATATACCATGTATTCATTTATTCCAACCTTGTTAATTCCTTTTTCCTTCCATCCAATGTTATTCCTAATAACATGAATTCATCTATGTACATTTCTAGATCTCTATCTAGTGTTGGGATCTTTAACTTGAAAGATACTCCCACTCGTTATCATGATAACTGATAGGTATTTAGGTGAAAAGATCTACCATTAGCTCCTTTTAAACCACCTTATCCTCATCTTAATGTACTAGGTCTCTATTTGTAGAATTTATAATGATTGACTCTTCAATCATTCTTTTAGTTATTCGCTTCTTATATAACAAAGGTACGCCTAGGATTCGGATAAATCCTTATAAGTTTGGAAATTTGGGTATATGCTTCTTATATAACAAAGGTACTCTCATGTGGATTGATTTGTTTTAGGCTTGTGATGCTCCCAGCATACAATTCAATCAGGTATATGCATGTAATGACATACATGATTGGTCTCATGTGATCAACAACTCTTAGGTTCAGTGGATGACTATGACCCTTTCATAGTGATCCCACTTTTATCAACATAAATAACCTATTTAACTTGTTGAAATAGATAAAGGATCTTATCGATATAAGGCACTTTTCTAAATGGCAAGCTAAAATCTTCTATTCCACAATAGATTTTGATTTTAGTATACATCTTGCCCTCTTTCATCCAGCATTCAAATCCATCCACTCCTTTCAAAAAGGTAACATGAATACGTTACTCACAATGAGTGATACGTCATTCACGTGGAAAACAATTTCTCCCACTGAACTTCATGTATTTACATGACTTTAACTCCCACTTAACTTCATGTCGATACATGACATTAACTCCCACTTAACTTCATGCCTATACATGATATTTCGACAATTCGAGCGAAAAACTTCTTATATCTCATAATATAAAAAGATCATTATTACCTCTAGGTAGATACATACCATAGGCTTGTGTCATGTACACATCCTATTCCAAATCCCTATTTGGACATGTGGCTTTTGTTATGTATCTTGTACACATCTACTATGAGTTATTTCATTGATGATTCAGATCTAAGCATAGTTACGCATTAACTTAGCTTTTGAAGACATCTACATGTCTATCTATGCAACTATAATTGGACACTTCCAAATAAAACATTTTCATGTCTATAGAATTATTTATCATTGGACAACTCCAAATACATCGTTCCTTTGCATAGATTCCATTTAATTTCATAAGTCTCTTACGTTAGAAAATTGAGATTTAAAGTTTCTACGTACTTCCACTTCACAGATCATAATCTTATTATATCAAGAACATTTTCTTTTGGTCTCGTCACTAGTCTAAGGATTCACCTAAGAACACTTTCTTTTTGTCTCCTTAATAGTCTTGAGTCTAACCTAAGAACACTTTCTTTTGGTTTCCTCACTAGTTCCCAACCAGTATTACGTTGTGGCTTATTTTCTCGTACTCTAGCTTTAGAAAAATACAACTATTTTCTTTAAAGATAGCCTTATTAGCCACAAACAATTTTGTACTCATACTCGTGAGGGAGGTAGAAGTAACACAACATGACCTTTAGTGATCTACTAAAGACTTTATCGTAAAGACATCGAATCTTAGTTTCGAGATAGACTAGTTCTATAAGCTAAAGAGGTGAACACATATTCATGTCATTTATTATCTTTATAAGTGGTGTGCCCAATTGGTTTGGTAGATTCCCTATTTTGAGTTCAATAACTTAATTTGACTTAACAATTGATCTTTTAAAGTGAGAATCGAATTCTTAGCCTTTTATTATAATGATCCAATCATCATAATACTAATTTGATCAATTTGAGTCGATACAATTTATGTTATTAGTGCAAGTAGAGTATGATTGTAACACCCGTAAATGTACCCTATTTTTTATAGTGAAAATATTTTACGGATACTTTTCAGTGAATTATAGTTTTAATCGTAAATTTAATTTTCCGAGTCGAATTTAGAATTTCCGAGTTCGTATTTGGAATTTCCGCGAGATTCCATGTGAATTCCGTCTTAAGGCGAGTTTGACTTTCCTTGACTTTTTCCCTCATATTTCCCTCATACTCCCTTAACCTATTTCTTTCACACAAACACTTTCAAGCTTTCTTCTTCCTTAAGAAAAGATCAAAACCCTTGCCTCCCTCTTTGATCCATTTTTAGATTCATCATATCTCAATCGTTTCTCGCTCAAATTCGCGTAAGTTTGTCTCATTCTTCCCCTCTTACCTCCCTCTATCCGTATTGATAATAAAAGTATCCTCTTTCTCGCTTTTCAAACTTTCCGTCTTTCTCAAGGTGAAGTAAATTCATCTTTTATGATCTATTTGTAGGTGGTGACCTCCAAGATCCCGACAAATACTATTTTCTAATTGAAGAGGAGCTTGACGAGTAGTGAAGACGCATAAAGGTAACGGTGAAGGGTTACTCGATATCATTTACGTGTTTTACATGCTTTATATGCTAGAATTCGTATTTAGAATACGATTAGAAAGCTTAGGATTCATGTTATGGATGATGATTTTTGTTATTTGATGATTGTTGTTGATGAATATTGATTGTTGATAGTTATTAGAAATGAATTATGAGAATTGGAAATGATAGGATTGAATTTATGTTGAAGGCTCTCGGGTGAATTGGTAACTCATGTCACGGGCGTGAAATACAAGTCACGGTCGTGACTTGTGCAGTTTCACTGCACTGACCCCTTTTTGTAAAATGATCATATCTCCTTTGCTACTTGCTTGTTTTGGGCTTGTGACATACCGTTGGAACCGTAAGAGGATAAGCTATCACCTCAACTTTGGATTTCTGTATTTGCATATCTAGAACTCTAGTTATGACAGTTTGAAGTGAACCCTTGTTTTTGTTAGTTTCCAAACTTGTTGTTTTGGAGAGGTATCTATGTTTCTTATTTATTATGCTTCTTAAACTTGGTCTAATGCTTATGTATCATGTATTGATTCATGTTTATCATATTTACATTTATATAATGCCATATTCACATGTTTTGTGACGGTTTTTGGTATGTCCACTTTGAGTCGGTTTTTACAAATGATACGGTTTGAGCACTATTTTGTCTTGTGCTTTGTACTCTCATTCCCTTGGCTACCTCCACGTTCGTAAGGCTGGAATGTCGGAACGGAGAGGTATCCTACTGCTTAATTGCATGTGTAGTGGGCATACGACGACGTTGTTGGGAGTTGAACGCTATGCGTTGATCGACCCGGCCGTCAAATGTTGTGTACTTGCGAGGTGGTGTTATTTGCATGTAGCGTACCGCTTGTTTTGAGGCTTAGCTCTTTTCCGCCTCTTTCGTGTGGTTTAGCCGAATTTGGGGTACTCGACGTCTTTGTATGATCGAGTCTTGGATGTGGAACGTCTTACCACATGTCGAATCGGAACACGTCTTATTCCGAGAGTCTGGCCAGGTTTAGACTAGGACCGTATTATTATCGTCGTCCTACCGAGAGGATTAGAGTCTTGTGTGTACGAAACGTCTTATCGTACACGATTCCGGGAAACGTCTTATCCCGTGAACTTGTTTGTGTAGGTCATGAGTATACGAAACGTCTTATCGTATACGGTTCCGGGAAATGTCTTATCCCGTGAGCTTCCATTGGCTTGTCTTGCTATTGTACATGATGCTAGTGCGTTTCATTTACCGTGAGAGATGTCGTCATTGTGTCGGTGTGTTTGGATGGATGATTACATGAATGATTATATGATCGATCATTGAATGACTTGGCATGGTTTGTTTGTCGAGTCTCAATCTTATCAAACTTATACCGCTAACGGTGAGATGCAAGCCCTAGTGAGCGTATTCGGTTGCCTAAGAGTGTCTTCCCCGAGTCTTTGTATAACATGATGGATTCGGATTTGTTTTCCATATGCTCTTATCATTATATATTGAATTGCCTATCTATCCTTATCGTATTTCACATGTATATCTATATATGCATGCTTCTACTTTTGTATTTCCTTTTATGTACGTTTAATGTGATATGGCTGGGAGAACCCGGAGTTACTCCCCACTGATTGTGACGTTCATGTTTTTCATGAATGAACAGGTTGCTTGCATGGATGGCTTTTTGCTTATGCTATTTTGGGTTCGGGTGTGAGCTAGCGGGCGTTGCCCCTAGAAGATTTACCTCTAGTCGTTAATTAGCTAGTTTGCTAAACACTTGTTCTTTGCTAACATTTTGAGAGACTCCGTCTCTTTGTTATATTCCGTACTTAGTTTGTAATATTTTGACACTCCTCTTTTTATCTATCTTGCATGTATAAAAGTTTTTAAAATACCGTATTTCCGCAATTTACTTCACATGCTTGTATGTTTTATATTTCCGCATTCGCGAGGGTTGTCACAGTTGGTATCAGAGCTTTATCGCTCCCGACGCACACATGTGAACCCTAAACTTAAACTACTTGACCTTGAAATAATAAATCAGAGTTGGGTAGAAGTTAAGGACTTTACTTGGTAGTCTATTTGTTTATGCTAATTGATAGGAATAACTTAATTTGTTTTGTTTCTTATGAAGATGGTTAGACCACGACTAGTTGAGAATGTCATGTTGGAAGCTCTTACTCAAGTGCTGAAAAATCAGCAAGATGCCGCTTTAGCTAATGCCAACCAAGTTTCCCTTAGAAGGGAAGATAACCATCAAGGTGGCTACGCATGGGTAGCTGGACAAATAGCAAGGAGTAAGATTGTACCATATGGTGGAGAACCGGACCCTACGGAGCTATCTGATTGGTTCCGTGAGATGGAGAAACAGTTCGACCTGTACCAAGTCCGCGAAGAGGACAAGGTGAGGATCGCAAAGCACTTTCTGGTGAGGGAAGCTGATAACTGGTGGGCTATCACAAGTGCCACCGCTGTTCTTGAAGAAGACTTCAACTGGGCTTGCTTCAAAGCTCTTGTGGAGGGTAGATTCTATCCTAAAGAGCTTAAGCAACAAAGGCTTAAAGAGTTCATTGACTTTAAGCAAGGCAACTTATCAGCTCAAGAGTTTACTACAGAGTTTAATAAGCTTGCGCATTTTGCGCCGAGGCTTATCCGAGATGATGAAGACCGAGCATTCTATTATCGTAACAAGTTGAGTGCCGTTCTTCAAAGTAAGGTAAGGAGGAGCTCTACTTCTTTCGGGGATTTGTATGATGATGCCCTTTTGGCGGAGAACTCAATGAAGGCCGTTAGAGATGAAGCAAAGATGAAGAATCCCGCTCCTTCCCCCTCTTTCAATCCAAGGTCCAACTTCAATGACAAAAGATCTCTCACTCCTTCTTCTTCTAATGCCTATGCTAACAAGAGGCGTTTCAATGCTCCCTCAAACTCCAATGCAAGAGCACTTGCTCCTTATCACCCTCAAGCTCAAGGACGAATTTGTGACGATTGTAGGAGACCCGTTCATCCCGGAGTTGGATGCTATGATAGGCCCCTATTTTGCTTTTTCTGCAAGAAGTCGGGTCACCGCTTTCGTGAAAGCCCCGACCGTCAGACTCCCGCACCCGGTGCCAAAGCTAAGGGATCCATCTTTGTACTCAGCCGAGCTGAAGCTAATGCTCACCCGGAGATCGTGAGTGGTAGGTTCACTTCCTTAGATCAATTTCGTTTTCCTTTTCCGCCTTCATCTTTTGTATCAGATTGTAGTTCTGGTATGATGCCTCCTAGCATTCATAGTATCATTTCCGTCTTCCATAATCTCTTGTGGGGTAGTTTTCTCTTTAGCTAATGTAAGGAGTTAGTGGGTGTGTTTTGAGGATGCACCAAATATGGTACCTACCCACCCTATGGAGATAGATTCATGTTTAATTGACTATAAGAAATTGAGGATAAGTAGGTTGAACCTCTCTTGGTGATTTTAGACTTTGAATCTTGATGTTGTAATATCACCTTGAGGATCAAATAGATCGTAATGGTAGTTGTTGTTGTTAAGGATTATAGTGGTTGCTTTAAAGATTACTTAAGATTTTATTGTCCTTATATGTTGGACCCTAGCAAGAATGTTTACTTTATGGAATTTGGACTTGGTGACCAATCTCGAAGAATATTTTCTTAAGCAAAGACCGATACATTTTGAGTTTTGATGGGCTAGACGATTTGATTAATTGACGTATCGCCATGTGTTTGGCAGTATGTATGATTTGGAATTTGTACTCATTCTTTGCTTGAGGAATTGTGACTTGACTTTCGAGGATGAGAAAGTTCATTGTAAATTTAGGATAATGAGTTTGAAGTAAGTTGAATCAAGGGATTTTCTTGGTAAGTCCCCTTTACCTTGTGGTTGTTAGCATTCATGTTTCCCTAGATATAAATAATTTGTTGGTGGTTTCTAGTAAGAGTTTTGATGGAACTAAGAAGATTAGAGTTCGTAATGAATCTTTCTTGTGGATTGTTAGTTGTGGAGTCTACCGTGCTGATGGATTTAGGTAAATATATATTGGATTTGAATAATTGGGATTTGTTTGCTCGAAGTTTCATGTTTATGAAATATTTTTGTAGGAATCTGATGGTTGAAAATGTTGAGGATAAATTGCACTCTCTTGAGGACTAGTTTACTAGTGGAGTTAGTGATGTCGAATTGCGATCGACATTTGAATTGTCATAGATGGAAGATAGTATTGTGGTTCATTCCTATCTTTTCCCTCAAATTAATCCTTACTCAATCCGCTACTCTTCATCGGGCGTTGTTCTTGGGTTGTCCAAAAGTTTTTTTTAGAATAAAAAAAAAGTCGTTTTTTGATGGTTTTTCCGCTTCTCACAGCAGCTCTTTCCACACGTCTCGTGGATAGCAAGGTAAGTTGAATGCTTAGATTCAAAACCAACGATGATACTTTTGCTCGTTGGCGTACCTCTTAGTATCGCGAATTGTGATTTCGATGTTCGTGTAATGTCTTCTTATTTTGATTTCGTCTTTGAGAAAACTTTCAAATTTTCATTTTATATTTCTAATTTAACTTTTAAAGAAATCTGAGGAAAGATTTTGCACCCTCGTTTTGGAGAAAATAGATTTCTTTTGCTTTTATACTTGGATTACGCGTTGGTTGGATGTTTGGACTTGTTATTGGAGACGTCTGGTGACTAGTCTTACACTTACTAACACTTGTCTGATTTTCGATTTCACTATTTCAACATTGATTTGATTTTTGATAACTAGAGTTCTCGTTCGCGACGGGCACTCTTGTGATTCGTAAATAAAGTTTCGCACTTATGAAAAATTTCCTTAAACCATTTTCGAGAAGAACCTCGTTTCATAAATGTTTCTCTTGTAAAAGTTTTAGTATTAATTTTGAAAACCGATTCTTGTCCTTGATACGTTTATTTTCTACTCTCAAGTTTCGAGGACGAAACTTTTTAAAAGGAGGGGTGATTGTAACACCCGTAAATGTACCCTATTTTTTATAGTGAAAATATTTTACGGATACTTTTCAGTGAATTATAGTTTTAATCGTAAATTTAATTTTCCGAGTCGAATTTAGAATTTCCGAGTTCGTATTTGGAATATCCGCGAGATTCCATGTGAATTCCGTCTTAAGGCGAGTTTGACTTTCCTTGACTTTTTCCCTCATATTTCCCTCATACTCCCTTAACCTATTTCTTTCACACAAACACTTTCAAGCTTTCTTCTTCCTTAAGAAAAGATCAAAACCCTTGCCTCCCTCTTTGATCCATTTTTAGATTCATCATATCTCAATCGTTTCTCGCTCAAATTCGCGTAAGTTCGTCTCATTCTTCCCCTCTTACCTTCCTCTATCCGTATTGATTATAAAAGTATCGTCTTTCTCGCTTTTCAAACTTTCCGTTTTTCTCAAGGTGAAGTAAATTCATCTTTTATGATCTATTTGTAGGTGGTGACCTCCAAGATCCCGACAAAGACTATTTTCTAATTGAAGGGGAGCTTGACGAGTAGTGAAGACGCATAAAGGTAACGGTGAAGGGTTACTCGATATCATTTACGTGTTTTACATGCTTTATATGCTAGAATTCGTATTTAGAATACGATTAGAAAGCTTAGGATTCATGTTATGGATGATGATTGTTGTTATTTGATGATTGTTGATGATGAATATTGATTGTTGATAGTTATTAGAAATGAATTATGAGAATTGGAAATGATAGGATTGAATTTATGTTGAAGGCTCTCGGGTGAATTGGTAACTCATGTCACGGGCGTGAAATACAAGTCACGGTCGTGACTTGTGCAGTTTCACTGCACTGACCCCTTTTTGTAAAATGATCATATCTCCTTTGCTACTTGCTTGTTTTGGGCTTGTGACATACCGTTGGAACCGTAAGAGGATAAGCTATCACCTCAACTTTGAATTTCTGTATTTGCATATCTAGAACTCTAGTTATGACAGTTTGAAGTGAACCCTTGTTTTTGTTAGTTTCCAAACTTGTTGTTTTGGAGAGGTATCTATGTTTCTTATTTATTATGCTTACTTGGTCTAATGCTTATGTATCATGTATTGATTCATGTTTATCATATTTACATTTATATAATGCCATATTCACATGTTTTGTGACAGTTTTTGGTATGTCCCACTTTGAGTCGGTTTTTACAAATCATAAATTATAGATTTAATATTTTAACCATTAAAAGTAAAAGAGAATTCTATTTAATTAAGGACTTTAGTAAACACCCATTATTATAAAATCGAGGGTGTTACAATCAGCTCTCGTTTTAAAAAGTTTCGTCCTCGAAACTTGAAAGCATAAAACAAAAGTTAGAAGGACGAAAATTGGTTTATCAAATTTGACATCCAAAACATTTACAGGGAAATGGTATTTCAAAAACACAAGACCTTTTTCCAAAATTGTATAAGAAAAGTTTTTGAAGGCGTCAGTCTCTCTCCGAGGAACGAAATATCTCTTGTCGTGCACACAAGAACACTAACATTCCAAAGCAAAGACAATATTAAAATAAAATCATACGCTGATAAGTGCAGAACTAGTCACTAGACGTCTCCAATAACGAGTCCTAACATCCAACTAAACGCAAAATCTAAAATTTGGCTAACATAAATCAATATTCGCAAAACGAAAGTAGAAAAAATCCATTTTGAGACTTCTTGCAAAGAATAAATTTCAAATACAACATAAAAATTAGAAAATTCGTGAACCGTGAAAGGTCACCCTAAAGTTGACAAACCCTTTGATCTGACTTAGGGAGTGAAGTATGCGGTCAATGATAAGTGGCTCAGGAATCGTTATTCCTTGCTCTTTGAGCATCTCAACATATTCAATCATTTTGAGCACCTGAGCGCTAACATTATGACCCTCCTTCATATTGAGGTCGAAGAATGGGGATGCGGCTTCATATTGGACTATTCTTGGAGCTCGTGAAAACATGGTCACTGTAGATACCTCGTTTCTACAACTTCAGCCAACCACCCAGTTATGATTGGGCCGCATGTTTGGTATGCGAAAAGATTTATGACAGTTCATAAGTTTATCATCAAGTGAAAGTTCAAATACTTGTGTCTACCCGTTTGTCGTCATCTACACGCCGATACGATCGTTTTGACAGTCATTAGAGTTTATTTGGAGTCCGGGTCAAGAACCAATTCATTTTCTATAAACCGTCTCTTAAAACCGAGTCTGAACGCTCGAGAATATTCCGGGATATTTTAATATTTCATAACTTAAATTTTTTGGTAAAAATACATCCGTATTTTATTTAGAAAGAATTCGAGATCAACCGCAATTCCATAATAGAAACGCATAAATTTTTCTTGCAAAGGAGGAAGCTGCTTGGGAAATAACGCAGCAGGTGCTACGCCTCTTCCAATAGTCGCAGTGCCTGCTGGGCCTCTTCCTCAGCTTGTTTTTCTTGTTTCCGGAATATTTTCAAGATTTCTTTCCGTGTTCGAGTTATTCTAAAACTCTTCGGATTTTTCCCAATAAAAGGAGACGTTCGTTCTCACTTTCAAGGCACGCGAGTGTTCCCCCCTTCTCTTCTCTCATTTTATTCTAGACCTTGATCTAAGAATTTTGACATCTACGTGCTTGATCAATCGACCACGTAAGCTCAGATCCTTCTGGGTCACCGTCTCGTTTTGCTTTGACCTACCAATTTGACCACTACACTTAATCAATTTAACTAAACGATTTTTAATCCTCTTACGAGGGCACTTTTTTTACATTTGAGTTGAGCTATCGCTAAAATGTGAACTTAGTTAATCTCGTTTCGTCAACATGTAAGTCTGAGGGTATAATAATCCCATATTTTGTACTTTTTTTAATTCATGTAAGATTCATGTCGGGAATATGTCAAAATCTTTTCAAAACTTCTTTTAATTAGTTTTTTCTTTGTATAATAAGTCGTCTTTTATCATAGCCTTTTATTTAGATGTTAATCCTTGACTTAGATCCCTAATAATCATATTAGTGGGTTTTAGTCTTGTAATTTAATTAATTAAATCACTTTCACTAGAGTCATAAATAAAAATAATTCGCAGATCATCAATGAACACTAACTGATCGTGATTCTGGCTTCACAGCCAGAACCCACCTCTAGAACAGAGCTTGTCTTCTTCTAGCCCGAAAGGTTTTCTTTATTACTTGGTCGAGAGGAAAGAGTGGCCCGATGTAACACTTACTCATACACTCAAAAGAGAATCAAATGGCTCTAATGCACCTTGATGCACTAGGACAAAAGGAGAAAACAAGTACAAGTGAACTAAGCCTAAAATCAATTAAACTATCTTATCCAATATTGCCGTCCCCGACAACGACGCCAAAAACTTGATGATGAATTTAATTAACCTCACAAGCGAACTATTTATCGTTGGGAATTGCAAGGGTCGTATTCCAAGGGACGGTGATTATGGTTTTAAGACGCTTTAATCAAATTCTAGTTTAATTCTAGCTAAAAGCAAGTTGAAGAAGATTAATGCTAACAAGACTAACAAAGAGGCAAGGTTGCGATTAAAAACAAGGATTAAGAGAAACTAAGGTGAATGGGTTCATTAATAAAGGTGTAGGTCAATTATGATAGGGGTAAGACAAGTCTAATAGTGAGTCTAAACGTATCTCCACCTCTCGGTGCAAGACGAGAAATAGACAAGCCTCCATCTCTCGGTGCAAGACGAGCTCTAGCCTAAGGTTTGATTGGGTTCTCGCCCTAACCTTCCCCTAAACACCCTTGACACACACAAAATACTCAAATTACTCATTCAAGCATTTCAACAAACACCTTGTGTGCATAAAACAAGTAGACTACCAAAAGACCTAATCTTTATACCAAAATACCATAATCGACCCATAAACCTACACTAAATCCCCCATCTACCCTAGCAATACACTACTCACACATATTACTAAGACTAGGTACTAAAGTAGAAGAATTTAACATGATAAAGACAAAGGAAAACATATTTAGGATGATGACTAGTAGAATGAGCAAGAAAATGCAATTAAATAACTAGTAGAAGTAATTAAGAGAAGAATTGTACCAAACTTTGATAAAAGTTGCAACCTTTGATGAATAAATAGAAGGAAAGTCTTCTATAATATCAAATTACAACCCAAATCTGCAACAATAGCTAAGGGAAAGACTAAATCTAAAGATAACTAAGTAGAAAAGTAAAGTAATTAGTGCTAATTATCAAGGGATTAGAGTAATGATTAGGAATATTGAAAGCTAAATCTAGGGTTTTTGTGTCTAGGGTTGTGTCCAAAACGAATTAAGAGAGGGGTATATATAGGTTGGTGGGATAAAGGGTTCAAAATAAGAGGGGAAGTTAAAATTGCGGACTGGGGGTCCCAGCCAGCCGGCCGGCCGGCGGTGGCTTGGACCGGCTGGGGCTCTCTGACTCAAATTTGAGTTTTCGTCGAGTGAAAGAAGCCCCACCTGGTCAACCGGCTGCCGGTGGCCTACCTGGCTAAGACTCTCTTCTTCCTTTCTTCTCCTTCTTCTTTATGCCTGCTCCCCCAGCCGGTCTGTCCGGCTGCCGGTGGCCTGGACCGGCTAGGACACTCTTTCCTCTTCCTTCTCTTCTTTTCTTTATTTCTTTTCTTCACCTTCTTTTATTTCTTCTTTTCCGTATATGCTTAGTGACGGTTTCTTGCTTCTCATCCCGTCTCATACTTTTTTGGCATATTTCCTATAAAACGAGACGGAAGTTCACGATATGAAAGCAAAGCGTGATAATAGGCAAAATGCAATAAGACCGACGCTAAAACGCATTAAATGAAGTCGAAATAGAAGAGAATGAAGACAGGAATCGGTCTAAATATATCCCCGAGTAAGTAAGTGAGCAAAAGCAAGTCCCTTATTTATTTATGCTAAACTAAACTACTAAAATCCGATGAGAGGCAATTAACGGGCCTTCTCCGTCCCTTCAACTCACAACAAAGTAGAATGAGGTATGTACTTCCTTGCAAGGCAGGTGGGGGCTTCCGGAAAATTTAGATACATCCAAGATTAAGCACGTAAACGACATAAAGGATGCATGTAACACCCGGAAATGTACCCTATTTTTATAGTGAAAATATTTTACGGATACTTTTCAGCAAATTTAAGTTTTAATATAGAATTTTATGTTCCGAGTCGAATTTAGAATTTCCGAGTTCGTATTTGGAATTTCCGCGAGATTACATGAGAATCCCGTTTTAAGTCGTCTTTGACTTTTCTTGACTTTTAAGTCGTCTTTGACTTTTCTTGACTTTTAAGTCGTCTTTGACTTTTCTTGACTTTTGAGCAGTCTTTGACTTTCGTTGACTTTTCCGACTCACCCTTTACTTATACTCCCTCCTAACCTTAACCTAATTCATTATAACACTAACACAAACCAAAACCCTTTCTTCTTCCTCACCATAAACACCAAAAACCTTGCCTCCAATTTTGATCCATCTTTGAAGCACTGTATCTCCTTCGTTTCTTATTGAAATTCACGTAAGTTCGTCTTATTCTTCCCCTCTTAGCTTCCTCTATCCGTATTGGTAATAATATTACCGTCTTTCTCGCTTTTTAAATTATCCGTCTTTCTCAAGGTGAATGATATTCATCTTTTATTATCTAATTGTATGTAGGTGGAGAATAGGAAGGTTTAGAAATCGATTAAAGACGCGAAAAGGTAACGGTGAAGGGTTACTCGATATCATTTACGTGTTTTATGTGATTTCTAGGATAGAAACCGTATTTAGATTATGGTTAGTATGCTTAGGACTTGTGTTAATGTTGTTGGTTGTTGTTAGTTGTTAATTGATATGAGTATTGATGAATTGTGATGATAGATGATACTTGTGTTATGCCTTAAGTGAAATGGTGGAGATTGTGTGACTCATACATGTCCGAATAGGACGCAGGCTGCATCGTGGTGACGCAGGCTGCGTCATACACTGCCGACAGAATTTTTCCTGCACTGACCCCTTTTCGTAAAATGATCATATCTCCTTCGTTACTTGCTTGTTTTGGGCGTGTGACATCTCGTTAGAACCTTAAGAGGATAAGCTATCACCTCCAGTTGGAAGTTATGCATTCCCATGTCTAGAACTCTAGTTATGACCGTTTGAAGTGGACCCTTGTTTTCGTTGGTTTCCAAACAACGTTGTTTTGGAGAGGTGATCTATGTTTTTATTCATTATGCTTCATAAAATTGTTCTAATGCTTATGTATCATGTATTGACTCATGTTTATCATATTTAAACTTATATGATTCCTTATTCTCATGTTTTTAGACGGTTTTTGGTTATTGTCCACTTTGGAGTCGGTTTTTACAAATGATACGTTTGAGCATTCTTTTGTTCTGTGATTTGTGTTACTCTCATTTCCTTGGCTACCTCCACGTTAATAGGCTGGATGGGAATGTCGGAACGAGGAGATATCATACTGCTTAATTGCATGTGTAGTGGGCCATAGACGACGTTGTGAGGAGAGTTGAAAGCATTGCGTTGATCGACCCGACCGTCAAAATGTTGTGTACTTGCGAGGTGGTGGTATTTGCAGGTAGACGTACTACCGCTTCTTGTTATGTGGCTCAAAGCTCTGTTCCGCCTCGTTCGTGAAGGTTGACCGAATTTGGTGGTAACCGGCCGTCGATGATGACCGAGTCTTGGATGTGGAAACGTCTTACCACATGTTGAATCGGCACACGTTTATTCCGAGGAGGTATGGCCAGGGTTTAGACAAGGACCGTATTATTAGCGTCGTCCTACCGGGGGAGGAAATTAGTTCTTTTATACGAAATGTGACGTGTATGCGTTCAGGGAAACGTTTATCTCGTGGATGCCTTTTAATCATACTTGCCATGTACACGATGCTAGTGCGTTTCATTTACCGTGAGAGATGTCGTAATTGTGTCGTTATGATTGGATGAATGATTATATGATTGATCATTGGATGACTTGGCATGGTTTGTTTGTCGAGTCTCAATCTTATCAAACTTATACCGCTAACGGTGAGATGTAAGCCCTAGTGAGCGTATTCGGTTGCATAAGAGTGTCTTCCCCGAGTCTTTGTATAACATGATGGATTCGGACTTGTACCTCATATGCTCTTATTATTATATATTGAATTGCCTATCTATCCTTATCGTATTTCACATGTATATCTATATATGCATGCTTCTACTTTTGTATTTCCTTCTATGTACGTTTAATGTGATATGGCTGGGAGAACCCGGAGTTACTCCCCAATGACTGTGGCGTTCATGTTTTTCATGGATGAACAGGTTGCTTGATTGGATGGCTTTTTGCTTGTGGTATTTTGGGTTCGGGTGTGAGCTAGCGGGCGTTGTCCCTAGATGAAACACCTCTAGACGATTTTAGCTTGTATGCTAAACACTTTTACTTGTTAATATTTTGGAGAGACTTCGTCTCTTGATGTAGTATGATTCGTACTTTAGTTTGTAATATTTGACACTCATCGTATTCTTTCCTTGCATGTATAAAAGTTTTTAAAACTTCTTATTTCCGCTATATATTTCACATGCTTGTTTGTTTTATATTTCCGCATTCGCGAGGGTTGTCACAGTTGGTATCAGAGCTTTATCGCTCCCGACGCACACACGTGAACCCTATACTTAAATTACTTGACCTTGAAATAATCAATGAGAGAGGGGTAGACTTAAGGACCTAAGGTGGTAGTCTTTGGTGTACTTGATGTTTGTTAGGTTCTAACTTGTTTGTTGATTGTGTTGAGTGGTGTTTTGTTTATTTATATCTACCGTCTTAAGGTGGATCATGTGTTACCTAGAAGAAGTATCCTCTACAGAAGATTTGAAGATTGACAAGCCTAACTGAAGTTTGTTTCTTCCGCATCTATGAATTGTCTTGTCCTTATTGTATTATGCTCTCTTCCTTCTATCTAAGTGCTTCTTTCTCTTCCATCTTGTTTGCCTCTTGGAAATTACTCTTGATAGTTTCATCCATCTTACCATTTGTACCATCAACTTCCTTATGTGATCTTTTGTGGACACCTTACCCTTTTGTTTGTGGCATATTGTACTTGGTCGGAAGAACTTTGAATTTTGTGGAATATTAGTGATTGTTAGAATGAAATTGTGTATTGAGGAAAATGGTGTAGATCTAAATTCACCCTATAATGATGATTGGTTGTATCTCTAAGGAAAGGTAGTAAGATAAGTTTGATGATTTTAATGCTGGATTGATGCGCGAGATTTATGTCGTTCTAAGTCCGCTATCAAACAATATTTATAAGTCCAAACTAAAACTAACTAGGGCAGTTAGTGATAAGTCCAGGTCGATCACAGGGAGGCGTGATGTATCTAATCAGTTTAGGTCGATATTCAATTCTGCTAAGGTGACAGGTTTATCAGGTTGAGAGGTGAGTTTAGAAGGTACGAAATTGAAAGCAGTGAATAAATGAAAACAAATATAAAACGAAGTAAATTTCTGAAAATCAGATGAAACGAAGACTAGGGCAGAACGGGTTCACTATGGTGGCAAAGGGATAGGTCGAGCCAAGGTCTAAACAGTCTAAAGGGTGAGAAAGTTGCTTGTTCGGCCTCCTAACCACCCCTAGCGACTCTGATAACTGGTTCGGTCTCACAGAAATCACTATCCTATATGTCTACCGATCGGTATAAGGTTATGCCGATTGGTGTCAGGTCTATCTTCCCAATCACTTGGTCAGTCTCAGGGGAAATACACTAAACAAATGATAACCTAGCGTCCTAGGTCAGTCAAACGACAATTAAATCAAACATAGGTTCAGATGCATAAACGGTTTAATTGGAACCCCCAAATCCCGGATCCACAATAGTTCACCCTAGCCCTAGCATGCAGATTAGCTACTCATGGTGATAGATATTAAGCAAAACAAGAAGACACAGGATGGTAAGGCAAGATTCATGGTCGAGAAACGTACAAACATGAACGAAAATGACAGAAAACGAAATAAAACTGAATCAGAACCTGAATTAGGGCAAAAACAAGGAGGATGCCGATCGGTAAAAGGCTATGCCGATCGGTATAATGTTGTAAACGAACGAAAGCTTAAAACTAATCGACTAAAATGTAAAACAATAATCTAAAATGGTGTTTTAGAGCGGAAGCTCGATCCGTGACAAGGGATCTTGCGTCTAGGGAGAGATACCCCTCACTCTCTTCACTTCCCCTTCATATAGAGCTAGGTTTTCTCTTTTGGGGCTTCGATGTTTCTTCTGAGTGACTTGGGCTTCAGAAAGCTTCAGTCCGTTGCTCAATAGCTTGCCCAGTAGATTAGAGAGGTAGAAAACGAAAGTGGGCTGTCATGGCCGATCGGTGTCCTGGCCCACCGATCGGAGTGGGCTTCAAGAAGTGTGTAAGATCGGTGTCCTAGCCCACCGATCGGTGAATGGGTCTTGACGATAGGTGTGGGCTTAAGTTGTCCTCTATAGGTCTTCATTTGATAGTTCAAGGTAGATGTGGGCTCCCACCGATAGGTGGGCTTGTATGAAGTGTCCACAAGGCTTAGGAAGAAGTGGAAAGGGCCCCCAGGATGTCTCTGCCGATCGGTGGTAGGCCAATTGGCCCTTGGTCGATCAGTGCGAGGCATCACCGATCGGTGGCACTGTGAAATTCCTGCACCGCGCACTGAACTTAAAACGTCCGCCATTTCTTCGTTACTTGGCGGATTTTGGCGTTCTTGGTCTCATTTCGAAGCTAAGAAAGAGATTTATCTTATCAAACTTGAATCGCCTCAATCACATACCTAGAACTCAATCTATTTCCCTTCAAACTATCCAAAATGCATCCAAAAGCACCCCGAGAAGTCCTAAACCTGCAATTGAGAAACAAAACATACCAAAGTAGATTAGGCGAGGGATATGACATGAAATAGGCTCAAATGAGCTATAAGTAAGACTGAAATGGGGGCGAATAAGTGTGTAAATGTGCATATAAAATATGCACATCATGGATGCTTGTCATGACTTGTGTGTAAATAGTTCATGATATTCGATGGTGTAAGGTTGAATGAGTTGGTTATGACTTCTCAACTCATTAGTAATTTAGTCTTTTGGACTTAGAAGTTTAGTATTGTTTTGAAGACCATGCTTATGATATGTCTAATTGGTGTAAATAAGAGGTTTAGAATGATATCTTGAAGTGCGAAATACTTTTGAGGTTAAGTGACGCCTTGTGGTTTC
>JAIUZE010038122.1:0-10394 GCA_022085475.1 Heliosperma pusillum | reverse complement strand
GCAACAGACCGGCGGCCGGTGGGCCGGCTCAGAACACAGGCAAAATCCCAAAAAACAGAGGAAAGGGGTCTGGGCCGGTCAGTCGACCGGCGGCCGGTCGACCGGCGGCCGGTCGACCGGCACAGAACATCACACCAAAATCAAAACATCAATACTGATGTGTTCCAGGCCGGTGGGTTGACCGGTGGCCGGTTGGCCGGCCTGGAGCACCACTTCATACAAATTCTCAATTTCCAAAGGGGTTTCTGATGTGTTCCCAGCCGGTGGTCAGACCGGCGGCCGGTCGACCGGCTGGGAGCACTTCTTCGCCCGAGAGCTTCCAAAGCTCAACCAATTCATTTCAAAACTCAATTATACTTCTAATAATCAACAACAATCAATATATATCATCCATATTCATCATATAACATCATTTACTAATCATAGCATGGATTCTAAACTTCCTAATCGTATTCTAATACGATTTCTAGCATATAAACATGTAAAACACGTAAGTAATACCGAGTAACCCTTCACCGTTACCTTTGAGCGTCTCTAATGATCGTCAAGCTCCTCTTCTATAAGAAAATAGTCTTTGTCGGGATCTTGGAGGTCGCCACCTACAAATAGATCGTAAAAAAGATGAATAAAGTTCATCTTGAGAAAGACGGAATGCTTAAAAAGCGAGAAAGACGATAATTTTATTATCAATACGGATAGAGGAAGGTACGGGAGGCAGAATAAGATGAACTTACGTAAATTCTATCGAGTAACGAAGAAACTACGCCAAATCTAAGATGGAAATCAAAGAGGGAAAAAGATGAGATTTCTTAAGGGGGAAGGAAGTTGTGTTTGATTTGTGTTTAATGAAGAATTAGGTTAAGGAGGGAGTTGTGTGAGATGTGTAGGAAAAGTCAAAGACGATTTCCAAAGTCCAGAAAAGTCAAACTAGACTGAAGACGGGATTTTCATGAAATCTCGCAGAAATTCCAAATACGAACTCGGAAATTCTAAATTCGACTCGGAACTTAAAATTATAATTTAAAACTTAAAATTATTGAAAAAGTTTCGTAAAATATTTCTACTAGAAAAATAGGGTACATTTCCGGGTGTTACACTCTCATCAGCGATTTCCTTCCCAGTTACATCTTGGGCAGACATACATAGCAAGTTCCCTCTTCTTTGTAGTGGTTCAAGTTGCTCTCGGTTTATTTTTAGGCAAAAGAGTTAAGATGGGTTCTTCCTCCAAGGGCTCATCAGCCTTGTTATCTCCAAATATTGCGCGAAGTCTTTTTCTTGTGGAGGGGAGAGGACCCATTGTAGAAGCATTTTTCTCATTTTCTATTTTCTCATTGGTGTCCGGATTAACCTATGTCTCACTCGCTCCTCCATCATCAACATTGTCATTCGAACCAATTTCCTTTTTAGCAGAGCCGGCAGTTTTTTCAGTGTAACCGACGATTTTCTAAACAAAATCTGTTTTTTTTTCTCCTGAACCGGGTTCCTCTTCCTCAGAATCGGTTCCTTTTGTTTCAGACTCGGTTTTCTCTTCTTCTGGACCAGTTTCCTTTTCTCCAGACTCAGTTTCTTTTTCTTCATAAGGAGCTTTCTCATTTTCTATGTCACCCTCAATATTTTCTTCCGGTTTCTTAGACGGTGGTTTGGCTTTCTGAGCCACCGTTTTCATCCGAGTCACAGTAGGCTTTGGTGTGTCTTTTGGAGGAGGCACAAATTTGGGTTTCTTTGGGGCAACGGTTTTTGTGGGACAAGCCTTTGGCTTTGTCGGAGTGGGGACTTTCGGTTTGTAGGAACATTGAATGTTATTCATTTCCTTATTAATGACTGAAAGGGACTTCTTTGGAGGCTGTATGAAGGGTTTTTGAGGGAGAAATGGAGGTTGAGGATGTGAGGAGTTTCTTTTATTTTGGACGGTTTTTTTTTTTAGGGTGATAGAGATTAATTATGAGGAAATAAGTGTAGGTTAGTGGGCTAGGTAGTGGGAAACGGTTGGGTGTGAGATGGTATGGAATTGAATTGATTTGACAAGGCAATGGATAAGGACGGCTCAATGTTCCATTTGGGACAAAAGTTATGTTGCTTTATTTAGTTCACTTTACTACTTTGCATGCAATAGACCAAGATGAATAGATTTGTCAATTAATTGTGCTGTCTACTCTAATCAGTCCTTGGAGAAAATAATCTCATCAATTTTATATGTGAGTTAACAAACCAATTTCCAACCTAAGTTTTTCTAATTGTTCTCTTTCCAACGGTTTTGTAAAAATATCGGCAATTTGGTCTTCCGTTCTACAAAAATTGAGACTAATGTGTCCTTTCTCAACGTGATCACGTAGAAAATGATGTCTAATTTCTATATGCTTAGTTCGAGAGTGTTGTATAGGGTTCTTTGAGATGTTGATTGCACTAGTATTGTCACAAAAAAATGGGATTTAAGGTGAGAACAATACCATAGTCGCGCAATTGTGGACGAACCCAGAGGAGTTGAGCACAACAAAATGCCGCACTTACGTATTCACTTTCGGCCGTGGATAGAGCAATGATATTTTGTTTCTTTGAGGCCCATGAGATGATGCATGGTCCCAAGAACGTAACTATTCCGGATGTGCTCTTTCTATCCACAATGCTTCCGGCAAAATCCGCATCCGAAAATCGTTCAAGATCTAGCTCGAAATGAGTAAGATACCAAAGAAATAAATGTTGGGTTCCATTCAAATACCTAAGAATCCTTTTGATGGATTTAAAGTGAGATTCTTTAGGACATGATTGGAACCGAGCACATAAGCACACACTAAATAAGATGTCGGGACGACTAGCGGTGAGATATAGTAGTGAACCAATCATACATCGATACACCGATTCACTAACATTCTTACCATTTTCGTCTTTGTCAAGCTTGATAGTAGAGACCATCGGTGTAGCAAGAGGTTTAGCATTAGTCATCCCAAACTTATGAAGCATTTCTTTTCTGTACTTTTTTTGATGGATCATAATGCCACTTTCATTTTGTTTGATTTGGAGACCAAGGAAGAATCCTAGTTCCCCATCATGCTCATTTTAAATTCAAATTGCATTAAATCGGAAAAGTATTTGTAGAGGGTTTCATTTGTTTCACCAAAGATGATATCATCAACATATACTTGTACAAGCAACAGTTCACTGCCATGTGACTTTATGAATAACGTTTTGTCAATTGTGCCACAGATAAAGCCATTTTTTAAGAGAAATTTTAAGAGTCTTTCATACCAGGCTCCAAGGGCCTGTTTTACTCCATAAAGTGCCTTATCCAGCTTGAAAACATGTTTTGAAAAATCGTTGTTCACAAAGCCGGTGGTTGCTCAACATAGACATCTTCATCAAGATAGCCATTTAGAAAAGTTGTTTTGGCGTCCATTTGAAAAAGTTTGATGCCTAGATGAGCAGCATACACTACAAGCATTCGAATTGCCTTAAGTCTAGCTACTGGTGCAAAAGTTTCATCATAATCGATTCCTTCTTGTTGATTGTACCCTTGCACCACTAGTCTAGCCTTGTTTCTTATGATCTCTCCGAAATCATCTAGCTTGTTGCGAAAGACCCATTTCGTACCTATGACAGTACGATTTGAGGGTCTAGGGACGAGAAGCCACACCTGGTTTCTATCAAACTGATTTAGTTATTCTTGCATAGCAGTTATCCAGTATGCATCAATGAGTGCCACTGTGACATTTTCAGGTTCAAGTTTGGAAAGAAAAGCATTGTGTGCACATAAGTTATGAAGAGATGATCTAGTTTTTATTCCTGACTGGAGGTCACTGATTATGTTTTTCAGAGGATGTGAACTTTGGTGTTACCATTTTGTGGGTTTGAAAGTGGATGAGTTATCACTTGGTTCGATTGTCACTGTGGTTGTCACTGTTGCATTTGGAGTGCAGTTGACAGTGGAATGAGGGCTTATTTCTGGTTGTACAGTTTGTTCTATGAGATCCTCATTACCCCTGAGTGTAATATTGTTGTCTTGCGAATGAGTCTGATTTGTTCCCCCGAACCTTGGCCAGGGTCATCTTGCAACAGTTGCTCTAACTGTGGCATATCTTCTTCATTGACTTCATCCATCTCCTTTCTTGATAGACCAATCTCGAAGTCATTGGCTAGACTTTTCGTAAGTCTCCAAATTAGTATTTTTAACTACTACAAACACAAACTAACAGTAAGTGTAAATAGAGATCGATCCCACAAGGATGGTGTTTTGTTTATTAAATGTATGCAAAAGCAAGTAACTAAATGGGGGTTTTGATATGTTGATGTTTAAGTTTACTAAAACAAAAATGAAATGAAATATAAAGATAATATAAATAATTGAAAATGTAGAAAAAATATGAGAATGATTCTTGGGTCAAGTAATTTCCACCAATAAGTTATGAATTGATCATTAACTCTTCTACTCTATTTCAATATTGATTACTTTGCTATGAAGTTGTTGACTCCAATTCCACTTATGAATGACCATTAGTTACAAGCGTAAACAAATATACCTTACAATATCGTCAACTTAGTCAAGCGCTCAATTGTATCGAGATTGTAGATTAAAGCGATGGAATTTAGCGAAGATAAACGAATGAAGAAAACAAGCGTTGTTTCACTTTGGTTCATACAAATTTAGTCCTTTATAACTCAACGATGATGAAAAGCATACGAATTGATGAATTATAATTGCTACAAAGGAATAGATAAACAAACAAAAGATTCATTCATCTAATCTAGCAATGGTTAATTAACTAATAACAACTAGTTGATCATTCTAGGTGCATAATTAACAAACCAACAATAATCAAAACTAAATTTGATACTCTAATAATGAAATAGAAATAAAATAAGAGTCTTACAATTCAAACTAACTTGGCTTCAAGAACTCGTTCCTAAATATAGAACTTAGCCTTCCATACAAAATAACTAAAACAACAAAATATAGTTATCAAATGTTTTTCTATGTATTATGATGATTAAAAGATTGGAGAATATATATCTAAAGTTATCAACAATCATGTCCTTTTATAGGTCTTCAAAGAGCATCTTCATAAATCTAAAGCCTCATAAAACCTCATAAAGTGTGAGCATAATTGCCGTATTAAAGAAGAATTCGGAATCCAATGTTGAGCCCCTCCACGAGGCTAAGTAGTCTGCCAAAGTTGCCGCGCCACGCGGCTACCTTTTTTTTTTCCTTTGTCGCTTCCTCTTTTTCCTTGCTTCTGCTTTGACTTTGAGTTTTGGGCCTTGACTTGTCTTTAATCCACAAGATTTTAACTCTTATTAACTTATTATTTGGCATGAATTTAGTCCAACGAATAAGTGTAAAAATGTCCAAAGTCACTTCCCACACTCGGAATGCGATTCTCAAACATGACACCTACACATTAAACCAAAAATGCGTAGAAACACGTCCAAACAATGCTACTACTACCAAAATGCATTAATGAGCTAAAATAACTATAAATAACATATATCAAGACTAAAGTAGGTAAAAATTGGGTTGGTAAAGACGGTATAAAACCGCCACATCAAATTCCCTCACACTTAGATCTTACTCGCCCTCGAGTAAGTTCAACTAGACTAAGGACACACTCATACTTTCAATCACAAGTTAACAAGTTCTAATAGAGAAATGCAAGTTCAAATGAAAGATTTAGGAAACCGTAACAAATGCATGGGACATTTAGCCAACTCTACAAAGCATCAAGTTCAACAAAAAGTGCCTTGTCAAGCCTAATGGGTTAGTAAACATTAAAACCTGCCACAACCATCACTCAAACTTCGATCAATCAACATGGAGAACTTTATTTGGGTAGATTTGTTCTTTTGAGCACAATATATTTCGCTTTGGGTATTTGAAACATTTTATTACACTTGGAAATGTTAGGAATCCATTGATTTGATAGATGTGTCAATGCAATCTCAATCTGCTAAAATCACCTTTTCTTCCACCTCCGGACTCGGTCCTTTGGATCCAAACTTTAGGTGACAACAACAAATTGAGCTCCTTACTCGTCATCCTTTAGCTCACCACGGGACCCGGTTCTTAGCAAACGTGAAAACAAGCATGTGATGCCAACATGTAAATATATGAATTTCAACTTGATAGACATTTTTTTTGTACTTGAACACAACTTTTTTAACCATAGAGCAAAAATAACGTGGCTCTTGGAAACATAGATTCCCATACCCACTTCGCAACATGAAAACAATCCACTTTATTTGCGATTTTTTTTTCATTTCGATTTTTTTTGTTTGTGATTGATTTTGTTTGTTTTGTTTTTAGGGAATAATAGAGGATATGTTGATCAAACTACATTTTTGTGACAATCATGACCATCAAAGGCATGTTCACACCACTAGGGGTCCAAGGTGAACTCAACTCGTCAAAGTAGGCACAAATATTAACCATGCAAGTGTTAAAACACCTAATTCAAATATGTGAACTACATTTCCAAACTAGAAAATATCAACTAAATTCATGAAAAAGTAAGGTAATTCCACCATGTTTATTACTAAAATGCAACTACATGACTAAATGTAACTAAAATGCAACTATAGACCACCACAATGAGTTAAAACTCTTCCCCCACACTTAAACATGACATTTTCCTCAATGACAAAATAAGGGATGCGAGAAAAAGAACAGGGTGGGTATAGAAATTACCGAGCAAAAGAGAGCATCCAAACTTAGCATGCAAATGCGCTCTCATCATCATCCATTTAGAATCAATTGCTGGACTCAAACTACTTTATTCAAAATCAAATGCACACATTAAAACTGGGTTGCCTCCCGTAAGCGCCGGTTTAACGTCCCGCACGACGCACGTTCAAGCTTAAGAACCAAGTATGGGGTCACACAACACTACCCCTTCAATAAGGAAAATATCATTCAATTAAGAGCGGAACATGTCAATACCCTTAAGAGAAGATCATACAAGCTAGCAAAAGAATTGGTTAAGAGTTTATAACAACTTATAATAAAAAGAAACCATACACAACTCATAATCATATAAGCATGTACACCATACCCATCATGTCCTTTGGGTAATTCAAAAATAATCACGGAGTCATGGTATCTTTCTTTAGGAAATTGGATCAACGTAATTAAGTTGTTCTTTTCCCCAATCCAATCAAAAGTGTCATCCAAATCCCATAAGATATCACCCAAGTCACCACCCAAGGCTTCGTCATCAAATTGCGGAGATAAGTTAAAATCTACTTTGGGTTCACTATGAGACAAAGTGAACAAATTAAAGTCATTACTCTCTCCCTCATTATAAGTTTGAGCACTCGCATCTAGAATAAGAGACTTAGGGTAATCATTATTTTTCACAACATCACTTGGACTTGATTCAAGGCTCGGTGAGATGTCAAAGCAAGGATCAAGATTAAGAGTAGAAGTGGTTATTTCTAATTGTCGGTAATTCTCCATCAAAAGATCAAGAACATCCCATTTTTCTTCGTGTCTTAAATTTAAGAACCCACCCTCACATTGTACTTGCACATCTATTTGAGTCTCTTGGTTAAAATTATAGTAAGCCCCAATCCAAAATCCTTGACTCTTGCCTAGATATGGGTGTTCTAACAAATACTCTTCTAGCCTTTCAAAGTAGTGATGAAGTAATTCATGCTGTTGTTGGGGGAAATGGAAATACATTTTATAAACTAAAAGACACAAGGCCCTTAATTAAAACAATATTTATAAGAAATATTTACACAAGCACACAAAAAACAATTGCCTTCCCCGGCAACGGCGCCAAAATTTGGCTAGACTTGTCGTCAGTCTCCAAATTAGTATTTTTAACTACTACAAACGCAAACTAATAGTAAGTGTAAGTAGAGATCGATCCCACAAGGAAGGTGTTTTGTTTATTAAATGTATGCAAAAGCAAGTAACTAACTGAGGGTTTTGATATGTTGATGTTTAAGTCTACTAAACAAAAATGAAATGAAATATAAAGACAATATAAATAATTGAAAATGTAGAACAAATATGAGAATGATTCTTTGACCAAGTAATTTCCACCAATAAGTTATGAATTGATCATTGACTCTTCTACTCTATTTCAATATTGAACACTTTGCTATGAAGTTGTTGACTTCCAATTCCACTTATGAATGACTATTAGTTACAAGCGTAAACAAATATTTCTTACAATATTGTCAACTTAGTCAAGCGCTCAATTGTATCGAGATTGTAGATTAAAGCGATGAAATTTAGCGAAGATAAACGAATGAAGAAAACAAGCGTTGTTTCACTTTGGTTCATACAAATTTAGTCCTTTATAACTCAACGATGATGAAAAGCATACGAATTGATGAATTATAATTGCTACAAAGGAATAGATAAACAAACAAAAGATTCATTCATCTAATCTAGCAATGGTTAATCATCAATATATATTTATAAAAGAGGCTTTTTTCGAGGCACGTGAGTGGCTCCACCTTTATAGGAACTCTTAGAATAAAAATTAAATTCATACATATACTTTCCAATTTATGATTGAACTCTTAGATTTTGATTATATTTTTTAAATTAATTATTTTCCTAATAATATTATCAACTTTTCAACATTAAATTCATACATATACTTTTCAGGTTATTGTTGAACTCTTAGATTTTGATTATATTTTTTAAATTAATTATTTTCTTAATAATATTATCAACTTTTCAACTTTTTCGAAACTCTATAAATAAAAATTAAATTCATAACTATTTTGTCCCACATTGGAAAATAATGTAGCTGTGGTAAAAATATTATATATAAATAGTAGAATTGTCCCACATCGAAAAAATAATAAAGTGGGTAATCCTATGATTATAAATAAGAGTCATCCTTAAACCTTATTTATCAACCCAAAAATTTTGAATCTCCTAAATATTCTCTTAGAGATCTCTTAAAAGTTTGTAGATGTAATGAATAATATACTATGTATAAATAGTAAAATTTTCTCACATCATAAAATTAACATAAGGTTTGTGAACCTATGATTAAATATAGGAATCATTCTTGGACCTTATATAACAAACTAAAATTTTTTAAGTCTCTTAAGTATTGTCTTAGAGATTTCTTAAAAGATTGTCTATTATTATTTTCACAATTGTTAAATTTACATCATCAAAAATTAATTTTAAAAGGTATTATTAAAAAAATTTAAGTATTGTAAAAAAAAATTATGAAGATAATATAGTTAGGTTTGCGGTAAAAAAAAACCCTGCAAAGTATTGAAACTCATATTATTTGCACATACTTGGTGTAATTTTTAGTATATTATTTGTCCTACATGGAAAAATAATGTAGGTATGGTGAATATATTACCTATAAATAGTAGAATTGTCTCACGTCAGAAAATTATCATAAGGTGCGTGATCTTATGATTACAAATAGGAATCATATTTTAAACTAAAGTTTCAACCCAAAATCTTTTGAGCCTCTTACATATTGTCTTACAAAACTCTTAAAATTTGTATTATAATTTTCACTATAGTGAAATTTACATCATTAAAAATTAATTTAGAAAAGTATCATAAATAATAATTTTGATGGTAAATAATTTAATGTGTTATTTATCCCACATTGAAAAAAACAATGTAGGTATGGTGACTCTTGAATATATACTACGTATAAATATTAAAATTTGTCCCACATTAAAAAATTATCATAAGGTGAAGTGATCATAAATATGATCATCGGCTTTTAAACTAATTTTTTATATTGTTATGTTAATAAATGACTTTAAAAATTTAATAAATGACATTTAAAATATTTTTTTATTATTCTAATATTAATATAACAATTTAGTAACAGTTAAGAAATAAATATTATATGAAAAAAGATGGTGTACTACTTAGTTTGTTATTAGTCCCACATTGAAGAATAATGTATTTGTGGTGAATATATTACCTATAAATTGTAAATTGTCCCACATTGAAACATTATTATAATATAGGGTGATCCTATGATTATAAATATGAGTCATCCTTAAACTTAGGTATAAACCCACAATATTTTAAGTCTCTTAATTATTGTTATTGAGAGCTCCAAATGGAATTATAATAGTCACAAATAGTTAAATTTACATTATTAAAAATTAATTTAGAAAATTATCATAAATAATAATTTTGATGATAAACTACTTAATGTGTTATTAGTACCACATTGAAAAATAATGTCTTTTTAGAAAATATATATACTAAGTATGATTAAAAATAGGAGTTATTTTAGTCTCTTAAGTATTAGTTTAATGAACCTTTAAAATTTTGTATTATTAACTCCACAATAGTGAAATTTACATCATCAAACTTAATTTAGAAAATGTAGGAAAGTATTATATAAGTAATAATTTTGATGGTGTACTACTTAATAAGTTATTTGTCCCACATT
>JAIUZE010038120.1:0-13091 GCA_022085475.1 Heliosperma pusillum | reverse complement strand
ATGCGATTAAACGTTTCGCATCCAAGACTCGGGCTTATAATAATAAATGCCGAGTACCCCAAATTCGGTAGATCAATTCACGAAAGAGGCGGAAAAGAGCACAAGCCTCATAACAAGCGGTACGCTACATGCAAATAACACCACCTCGCAAGTACACAACATTTGACGGCCGGGTCGATCAACGCATAGCGTTCAACTCCCAACAACGTAGTCGTATGCCCACTAACACATGCATTTAAGCAGTAGGATACCTCTCCGTTCCGACATTCCAGCCTTACGAACGGGAAGGTAGCCAAAGGAATGAGAGTACAAAGCACAAGACAAAACAGTGCTCAAACCGTAACATTTGTAAAAACCGACTCAAAGTGGGACATATCAAAAACCGTCACAAAACATGTGATACAAGCGAATGAAATGTCATATATCCAAAACATGAATATTATAAGACTCTACGTAAAATTATACGATAAACGGATCATGCGAACTATTATAAATTACGAGTTTTATAAAATATAGGAAAAGAACACAGCCGTGTTCCAGGCCGGTCAGGAGGGAGGCGGCCGGTGGACCGGCTCAGAACACAGGCAAAATTCCAAAATCATAGAAAAACAGAGAAATGAGGTCTGGGCCGGTCGACCGGCACAGAGCCCCTCTTCATACAAAATCCAAAATTTTCAAAGGTGTTACTGATGTGCTCCCAGCCGGTTGGCAGACCGGCGGCCGGTCGACCGGCAGGGAACACCAGTTCACCCGTGAGCCTTGCTCACTTAACCAATTCAATCCAATTCTCATATATGCTTCTAATAATCATCAACAATCAATATATATCATCGACATTCATCATATAACATCATCCATTAATCATAGCATGATTCCTAATCTTCCTAATCGTATTCTAAACACGATTTCTAGCATATAAACATGTAAAACACGTAAATGATACCGAGTAACCCTTCACCGTTACCTTTAAGCGTCTCTACTAATCGTCAAGCTCCTCTTCTATCAGGAAATAGTCTTTGTCGGGATCTTGGAGGTCACCACCTACAAATAGATCGTAAAAAGATGAATAAAGTTCATCTTGAGAAAGACGGAAAGCTTGAAAAGCGAGAAAGACGATACTTTTAATATCAATACGGATAGAGGATGGTTAGGGAAGAAGAATGAGACGAACTTACGTAAATTCTATCAAAGAACGAAGAAGCTACGCGAATTCTAAGATCGATATCAAAGAGGGAAGTTTCTTGAGATTTCTTAAGGAGGAAGATATTTGTGATTGTGTTTGAATGAATATTAGGTTAAGGAGTAGTGTGAGTTGTGTAGGAGAAAAGTCAACGGAAGTCAAAGACGGTTCCAAAGTCAAGGAAAGTCAAACTCGACTAAAAAGTCAAGAAAAGTCAAACTCGACTTAAGACGGGATTTTCATGGAATTTCGCGGAAATTCCAAAAACGAATTCGGAAATTCTAAATTCGACTCGAAACATAAAAAGCTAATTTAAAACTTAAATTTGCTGAAAAGATTTCGTAAAATATTTCTACTAGAAAAATAGGGTACATTTCCGGGTGTTACAATGAGTGAGTAGTGTTAGACTAGGATTAGATGGGGGATTTAATGTGAGTTTATGGGTCGATTATGGTAATTGGGCATAAAGATTTAGTCTTTTGGTAGTCTACTTGTTTTGTGCACACAAGGTGTTTGTTGAAATGCTTGAATGAGCAATTTGAGTATTTCTCATGTTTTATTGCTAGTTTGAGCGAGAGCTTAGACTTGTATTGTTGTTGTGTGTGTGTTGGATGTTTAGGGAGAGGTTAGGGTGAGAGCTCAATCGAACCTTAGACTAGGGCTCGTCTCGCATCGAGAGTTGGAGGCTTGCCCTTTAATCCGTCTTACACCGAGAGGTGGAGACATGTTTAGACTATCTTTAGACTAGTCCTAACCCCCACCATAATTGACCTATACTTGCATTAATGAACCCATCCACCCTAGTTCCTTTTAATTATTGTTTTACATCGCATATTTGCCTTCTTGTTAGTCTAGTTTATCTTTAACCCTCTTCAACTTGCTAATTGCTAGAACTAAACTAGAACTCGATTAAACCGCCTTAGAACCATAATCACCGTCTCTTGGGATCGACCTCCTTACCCTACTACATTAATTAGTTTGGTATTGAGCATTACAAGTATTTGTTTGAACCGGGGGAGGGCGACTAACCCCGCGTCAATTATTGAATTGGAGAATGGTATACTAATATACTATATAAACTAGATTTTATGCCCGTGCGATGCACGGGTCTACATTATTGTCATTTTTTAAAATTTTCTATAACAATCAACTTATAGAAATACACTTTAAAATTTGACGTTTTAACTTATTAAAGAGTAACTTTAAGTATCTATAAATTTTGAACATTAACTTATTACTCCCTCCGTCTCATTCATTTATTTACCTTTTATATTCTTTGTGAGATGTATTTTAATCAAAGACAAACAAATAATTGGGACAAAGAAAGTAACTTTTAACAACATAATACTGAGTTACTGACATGAATTAATAAATTTTCATTTGATTATAAAATAATTAAATTTTATCACAATCGTTAAATTTGATATTATTTTGACTTTTTAGGAGAATGATACTCTTTTAGTTAACAAAATTAATCAGACTACTTCTTGAACGTCGCTTAACCTTCTTACTCAATTTATCTAGCGATCTTAATCAGTGGAATAAAGACCATCCACGAACACCCTTGTTCGCGTAGTGCACACTAATTGGCATTGTGGCATAGATATGTTAGTGTATTTCACACGAATGTGCCACTTTTTCATTGGGTCTTTCGATTTTCTACTATAACAAAATGTATATGTACGAAAGTTGTAAAGTTAAGGGTGAACATGAAATTTTATAATATCCACTTAATTAGTATGGATACAATATCAAATAACATTAATGTACGTCTTCCAATGGGCTTAGAAAATTGGATAATTATTGAGATATAACCGTGTCCATTGATCCATTGTTAAAACTGACTTATTAGGATGACGCTCGTGTCTTTAGTATTATCGATAAAAGGTGATGACATTCTTATTCTTAGTTATTAATTTGACCCTGTACAATTTAACATAAACCTTATTTAATCATATGTATTTATCCCCTACGATGTTAATAAAACTAAATATAAATCTGAAATGGAGTGATTATTGATATTTTTGTCATTATTTCCCGCCGTTTGTAGTTTGTACAACACTCTAACTTAATTTTTTTTTTTGTAGAATAGACATTTAGTATAGGTCAAAGTATTAAATAATGTATAGTAATATAAATTGCATGAATTCTTTTTTGTTAACTCTATAATTTACACTTAAAATATGACTTATTAGTTACTCTGTAACTTAAAATTTGTAGAACGACATGCAATGTGTCATGATGTTCAAGGTTTAGTTGAAAAAAATGGACCCTTATAGGTATAATTGTATTGTACAATCATATTAGATCTAACTTAGCATATGTGTATTGTTTATGCATGGAGCGTCTTAGAAAGTTTTGAGTTACATTGTAATTTTTTTTACGTTTTTCTAATCTAACCATAATAATTATAATAATAATATGACATTGAACTAAATCTTAGTGCAATAACCATTAATGTGGCGGGTAGGTTTTTTTTTTAAACGATGCAAAATTAGTTCAAATTAAGTTTGTGCGCATATTACCCAAAAAATGTACTCGTATCACTAAAACTAACGCATATTTTATTTGTAAGGGGATTAATTACGATCAAACATTTATATAAATTTACTCCATGAATTAGAGTCTGGCTTATTCAAATGAGTATGGTGTAATAGTTGTACATCTCACCCTGACACCCTATGAGATTAGTTAGAAGTAGTTTGATAATTATCTTAATTAAAAATCAAAATAAAAAAAGTGTGGTGTAATGGTTTTTACTATCTTATTATCTCAAAACAATGTTAGGAAACTTATTTTACTTTTTCACTATTGATTTTGTGTGAGCTTATTAAATATTTACCGTGTATACTATTATTCTGTTCAAACTCAGAGTTTCAGATTCATAAGGATGTTTTTCTCTTCTTTTTTTTGTTTCTTCTTTTAATTATTATAATCACAATCACAATCCTACCTATATATGTAATTATAATATTACCTTTGATATTGCATTTAACTTGTTGATTAATAAAATAAAAAATAATAGGTAGGTGGTAGTCTCCAAGTTTAAGATAAATTTATATTATTTAGAGGTCCTTTAAATTCTACTGTAATAGATTTTGCAATCACTATATGAGTTGGTTATACTTAACATTGATAGCTTTTATTTTTTATTTTCTTAACAATTTATGTGGATAGTTCTGGAACATGCATGTTTATATCCTGTTTGGACTAAACTTCACAATAGTATACGATCTTTTTTGCTCGTTTAATATTAATTTCTTTTGTAAAATTCTTGAGTTCCATATGGTTTTAATTGTGCTATATTTAAGTATGCATATAACGACTTAATTGTCACTTATGCTACCATATGAAGTAAAAACACAACTAAAATCTACCCCATTCCTTACATAATGACAATAGGACTAAAATAATGCCTATAAAAACACTGAATTATTAGACAACACATATATATGATAATCTAAATGTATATTCAGTGTAGAAACTATGTATATGTATATTTTGTATATTAAAGACTCAAAGAGGTTTGCTCTTTGGTGGCAAAGGAAAGTTCCATGTTGCTTCGTGGCCATAAATCCTCAAACTTACAAATAAAATCCGTTATTTTAAAAAATAGGAAAAACATGAATCAGTTATCTGACTTGTACTCTGTGTATTGCCTTGTATAAAAGGTAAAAGAAAATCATTATCATAATTTAGCAAGTTAATAACCCAAATAAATACATTAAAACTTCAAAATTACGGGGTATAAAATTGTGTTCACAAGAAAAAGTCATAAAACTAATGGAAACCAAAAGAAATCTCATATTTAGAATTTTGACTTTCACAAATTAGTATATATACTCTAATAGTTTGAATTCTATTGTAACAAAAATTGATAATTGAAATCTCCTTAATTTAAGGATAGTGGTAGCTGGAAAATATATATTTCTTATATGTATATACATATTGTGAAATTCCTTGCAAAATATAACGCGTTAACGCCCTATACTCTTAATAGGTACTCATGACGGCATAATGGTTACGTAAAACCTTATATATGGTTATTAATTAAGATTTATAGATTAATTTCTATATTTTATAGAATTTGATTTCTACCATCTTTTATAGGTATGGTAAGAATTGACTGAAACAGAGGGTGTAACCAACTTTTGTACTCGATATACTTCTTTACAGACATGATAACAACTATAAAAGTGATCATAGGTAAGTCGATATAATATAAAAGACATTCATAATAAGAGGGTGTACTTATCGACTTACCACCAATATCACCGTTATGATGATAGTAAAAAAATGTACGCTGCAATTCCTGGCCTTTAAACTATCCGTTTATTGCTTCCTGAAAAACAAACAAATAAAAAGTACAACATTAGATCTCACACTATAAAAATAGGGTAGGAGAGACAAAAGTAATGTGATGCAAACATGCAATACAAAGCAAAAATATATTATCACAATCTAAAAAGTGTAGTTTAATTTTTTGAAGATCGGTAAGATGGGTTTTATATAGAGAATATTCTTATAGTGCTTGGTATTATTTTAATGGTTTATTATATTTGCTTTCTTTGAGATTATATCCTACTAAAACTCTTATGATAAACTTCCATAAAAGATTACTTACACGGTTGTTTTATAACTTGAGATATGATATATACAATATTTTATCTTTTTTGTTATTATTTTTAAATATATTTTCATTAAAAACTATTTTAGGTAGTTTATTTAAAAAGTTGGACTCTCTGTTTTAAAAAAACTTGGAGACTACTACATGTCTTGAAAAATCATCTTTTATATAATATATATATATATATATATATATATATATTAATAATTAATTAATAGTATCTAACAATAAGAATTTTAAGCAAGTTAAAACTAATAATATGAATTGATTTTTACAAAACTTGGAGAGTATAATATTTTCCAAAAAACATTAATTTTTGTATTAAAAGGATACATGATATATATCATAGGTTCTAGGAATAGGAATATAATAAAATTATCTAATTTTATTTTTTGTATTAAATTATTGTTTTTAAGAAGTTAATGTGATATCATATGGTTATTGAAATATTATTTTTTAGTATAGTCCAACTTCAACGTGATATTATAATCCTGTTTCCAAAAAGAACAGTTTCCAAAAAGAGTTACAAATCTTGTATTAAAATATTTTTTATTTTTTATTTTTTATTGGAAACAATTATTGAAAGAGTTCTTATAAAGGTGGAGTCTCCCACATATCTCGAAAAAAGCCTCTTTTATATATATACTAGATTTAATGCCCGTGCGATGCACGGGCCTATTTATAATGTTCTATCACTTATAATGTAGTAATTGAAAAATGTGTATGATTAAAATTGTGTGCGGCTTTGTTTGTGTGGGGTTCTACTCATTTTGAGATGAATAATGTCATGAGCAACTAATTGATATCTATCAAAGGCGGTATTTATCATGTTTTAATTCATTTAGGTGGTGTGCCACTGTTTATGTCTTTTTTTTGGACAAAGGGAAAAGGGACATTGTTAGGGTGTCATCTTAAGTTCCTAAAGTATTATGTTCTCGTCTTAAATTGCTATATAGTGTTTTTTAAGTTCATATGAATCCAAACTCTTTGGCCCTATCAGTTTTTCATTGCTTATTACGTGCAAAAAAGAACTTGGAGTGTTGGACACTGACATGTATACTTTGGAACATGTAATGAATAAAATCTTGCTGCAAAAATTACTCTAACTAATTATGTAGTTTGCCAAAAATATGGTTACTAATGACAACTGACAAATTAGTCTATTATAGCAATTTAACTATCTAAAGATGCAATCAGGCCAAGACAATAATTTTACCAAATAAAACAATGGTGTGATGTTGGCAAGGGGTAGATTAGTTGATAATTTCCCTCCATGAGTTCCAACAATCATCGTAATCCTTTTCGTACCTGAAATTTCAACACAAACATGCATTATTAGCACAAATGATAACTCTAAACACTAAACACTAAACTTTGGCTAAGATAGAACTTGCTACTTGAACACAATAAGCACGCATACGAAAACAAAAAGAATCATCTAATCTACTTGCACTCAAAAATAAATTACATCTGAAATATTTGTTTGTTCGTGAAGGTTATATATATAGTAATTTTTACCTCAAAGTTATTTCAAAATTAGGTGAACTCTATCCTTATCTTATTTTTATTATATTAATTTTAGTCTTCGTGAAATACTATTGATGGATAATAACTCTTAATTAATTTTCTTAATATTAAGTGGTTTATAAAATTTAAGACTCTAGAAAGTCATTCGCAAAAGTTGAAGACTCTGTAATCGCTCGAAAAAAGCTTCCTTTAATAATATAGATAGATATTGATTAATCTTGAAAATTCTATTATTGGATTGGGGAATGGTGCACTAAGTAAATTTATAAGGTTAGTTTGTCGCAAAATTTGTTCCAACAATGAGCCACTCGACCAAATTGGGTCTACTCGACCATGTGGCAAAGCCATTTGACCAAGTCGTAGAACTGTTGGGTAGGTTTTTCTTATTTTCCTTGACCCTAATTTCAAAGGTTTAGTTGTGCGTTAGTATATAAAGTCTTAAGTAGTCATTTCATACATTCCTATGTTTTAAAACCCACCCTAAAAACCCTAATTAAATATTTTTGCTTAAAAGAGGAAGTATTCCTAGATCTAATAAAAAATTCCACCTTTAACCATCTATTGTTAAATAAATTCATTTACTCTTTATTATTCTTCTCTTGAATTTTAGTATTTATTGTTAACTAGTTTCTTCTAATCTTGTCTTAACCCATCTTAAAAAGGTTTAACCTAGAATCTTGAGAGTTATCATTGTTATGCATAAATTTGTTATTTGAGACCAAGAAACTTAATGATTATCATTCATTCTCTTATTGTGGGTAATTGAGACCTAGAAATTAGGGGAAACTCATGGTTGTTCTTAATATTAAGGATTTAGATTTAACGTTAGCGTCTTTTCATATGTTGACATATGAATTTATAAGGGGGCCTTAAAAACTAGGGGTTTTATACTTGTTAGTATGTAATTGGGTAATTGAAAGAGGATGGAATATGATTGTATCTTGTATGTCAATTATATGAGCCGATTTCGTAGATGAAGAGTTCTAGTCTTGTTTGTTAGAGGTTTTTCCACAAAAGGTATAGATTTCTCTACTCAATCTTTGTTTAGATATAAAATTGATGTGACTTGAGAATGTGTGGTATTATCCATGTGAATTGTATGATGTATGACGATATTTGATGATGATACATTATGAAGTGATGATATGGGTTTGTGATATGAGATATTGATGTTGTTAGGACCGCTATGGGTAACCGGATCCGATCCTTTGTGGCGTCGACGTACGCTGGGGGCTGCCTGGAGCCTTTTCTAGTGGGTCTGCTACTAGAAGGAACGTGGGCGTTCTATGGTCCGGGGAGTGGTCGGAGCACCACATGATGCCTTGTGATAGGTATCAAGTATCAAGATGCCTTGTGATTTGTAGCTAGCACTCATTAATTGTGATTGAGATTAATACTTGTGGTGATATTGGATCTTATTGACGATGTTGTTATGCATTTGTATGATCATGAGTACTTGTCACCCGTGTTTACTTTCCTGTTGTGTGTTGATTTATCTACTCAACCATGTGTTGACGTGGTGGGCTCTTGTGTTAAGACTATCTTCAAAAACCCCTCTACCGTGATCCAATTGATGATTTTCGGTCATGTGGTGAGTAGGTAGTTTGCCAGGTTACTGTTGGTTGTCATGGAGTGTCACCCCAATCTACTAAAATGTCTTACCAAGGCCTACCTTAGCAAATATAAGTGCTTCCTACCCGAGTTAGTACATATCAAATAAACCATAATGAAACATTTATTGTAATAAGTAAAATTTAAAGCGACTAAAATAATTCAAATTCCAAATGAAATACAATTGTAAACTGAAATGCTAACATGTCTAGAGACTCTGAAAAACTAAAGACTCATCGGAAGCTAAAAGTGATCATCGTCTCGCAGCGTCCCAGCCAACCCTCAAGCAAAAGCTCAAACAATGTTACCTGCTGGACTCCCTGCTCACCATTCTCGAATAGATCATCGTAGTTTTGAAAACAAAGACGGGGTGAGTATGATTACACAACAATAGCAATCAATCAGAAGAGTAGTACTGCAACTAACTCAAACAATGTTTCACCACCTCCAAACTCCAAGATCACAAATGACTCTCATTTGCAACGATTAGCCGGGTTCCCATCGTAACAGGTAACCCGATGGCAACCGCATCACTGGACATCAAAAGCCCCGCTCATTGCAACAAGCGAACCCGTTCATTAATGTGCACATCCCCCTTGTGACGGGTGTTACAAGGGGCAAAACATGGGGTGAAACCATCTCCCGACATGGCTAATGATATTCAACCAACACCTCCGTCAATCATAATTAGAATACCACAATAATCAAAAGTAATCAACCACAATAACTAACAATACAACAAAGGTATAATTATAATGTGTAGGGAAAACCTTATCTCAATTTCAACCTCCAATTTCAACAAGGTATAATCATATTGTTGCGGATTTACTTTGAGGTAGGGCTTCCCTACTCAGTACTTTTATATATTAATTGATTTGATGATATTGTGACGATGTTGTTGATGATATTGTTGATGATGTTGTTGATGATATTGTTAATGATGGTTATGGTTGTGATGATGATGATTGTTGGTTCTATATTGGTGGACCGACGGGAGACGGTTCCACAACCCAAGTTCGCCTCTCGCGGCTCTCCTGCCACGAGGGGGATGTGCACATTAATGTTATGGGAACTCTCGATGCGATGAGACGGGCTTTTAATTTCCAGTGTTGCGGTGTGACATCGGTTAGTGGTGCGGCGTTCAGATCCGTAGTCTGACGCTGGCATGGGTCACCGTTTCGGCGAGAACTCGGTTACTGGAGTTAGAGATGTTTTTGGTTACTGGTTACTGGTTACGGTTATTAGGAACTAGTTACTGGTTACTGGTTACGGTAATTAGCTACTGAATACTTGGTTCGTTGTGATTGTTGACTACGTTGATCCGTTGGTTGATGTATGATGGTACTGACCCCTTTTCTGTTTCAAAACTGTTGTGATCCATTTGGGAATGGTGAGCAGAATTTAGCAGGTATTCATTTGAGCACGCATCGTGATTGGACGGAATGCCGCTGGATGATGAGTCCTAGCTTCCGCTGTGTCTTTTGTTATTAGACTTTCAGTTTAGTTGAGTACTTTGGTTTGGAGACCTTGTTTTCATATTGGTTTGAGACAATGATGTAACCACTTTAAACTTTGATTTTAATAAATGTTGTTTCTTTATTGTCCATTTGATATGTACTAACTCGGACAACCGAGATGTTAACGCTCTTCTTTACTAAGGTTCGCCTTGGTAAGGCTCTTTGGTAGATGGGGTTGTTACAAAGAGATATCAGAGCAACGATTTTGTAACCTTAAACCAATGAACCTAATGAACATAAGAGTGTCAAATAAAATGAACCCGGGTAGGAGTTGTGTGGAGCTACCACAAAGATTTGAGAGACGTCCTAAAAAACGCAACATTGCCCTTACAACTCTTAGTCAGCAACTACGAGGATGTGTCAGGGATGTATTTGCATAATATGCTGTGATCTGATAGCATCGAAAGATTAATTGAGTGGATTATATTGAGGACTTTCTTGTGAGCCTTAAGTGATGTTTGGAAGGATTGGAAGGTATTGTACTTGTGAGTAAAAGTATTGGATAACAGTGTAGCTGTTGATATTGATGCTAAGGTGATAATCGGTTTTCAGTGAGACGGTATAGTAACAAAAGACGTAGTAAATATCTAGTAGTAGTCAGGTTACGAGGACGTAACATTTGTCTTAGGAGGTGTAGAATGTCATACCGCAGTGATAACTTTACATTTTGAGGTATATTTTGGCATTGTGTGGTATGTCTCAATTGTTATGTTGTGTTATTGAGGTATATTTTGCATGTTGATGGGTGTTAGTGGTGAATTGAGTGTTGATGGCGTTAAAATATTGGTGGTACTTATGGTATTACTTATTTGATCATGATCGGTATTGATTATTTGAAATGCATAGAATTATAGAATAACGATATAAGTGTGTATTAAGAGTTTGGAGCGTCAGCGAACTTCGGGGACGAAGTTCATTTTAAGGGAGGTACATTGTAATATTTTAGGTTGTTATTTCATGTTGCTAGTAGCATATGGAAGTGTAGTGGTTGTGGATTTATTAGTGTGTGGTATAGTGGCGAGGCGATGTTAGTGTTGCGTTAGTGTTGGTAATGTGAGATATTAGTAAGTGTAATAATATGTGTTCCTAATGATGGTTGATGGTTGTAGTACCTTAGCATTAGTAGTACGTGAAAGGTTAGTTATGGCATTTGATTTTATCATGGAACTTGGTAAGTTGTGTTGTGCTTCCGATATCGTGGATTTCGATGTTGATATTATCGTTGTTTGAGAAAAGAGTTATGTGATGTGTATGTGTAGATGCAAACTTCGAGGACCAAGTTCATTTTAAGGGGGGAAGACTGTAATACTCCATATTCTGGTAACATTGTACTCGGTCGAGTAGGGTGCACTCGACCGAGTGGTGTAAGTGCTCGGCCGAGTAGGTAGTATTTGGTCGAGTAGTCGAGTCTGTCACTTAGGCAGTCTTCTGCCTAAGTGGCACTCGGCCGAGTATGGTGAGTACTCGATCGAGTGTAGTGTACTGAGCCGAGTATCTTGTGCACCGGTCTTATGGATTTTTTGAGCGATTTTGGATTAAGATGATTAAGGGGTTATAAATATGTTTCGTTTGTTAGAACATTTATTAAGCCCTAAAACTATCCTTAATCTTCCCCCTAATCACCTTCATGCACTACTAGTCTCTTGATTGTCATTGTTGTTCGTGGAAATCATCCTTTGCATCGTTCTTCGTCGTAAGTTCTAATCTCTATGTTAATTGGCATTGTGGGATTGGTTTATACAACCCTATTCTGAATTAGGACTGTGAATTAAGTAATTATAGTACATTATTGTTGTAGATTAATTATATGATTGTTAGGAGGGAAATTCGTAGAAGAAGGATTCTAGTCTTGCTTGCTTATCATTGTTGCGAATTTGCTTTGAGATAGGGTTTCCCTACTCAGTACTTTTGTATATTGATTAATGTTGATGATATTGTGACGATGTTGTTTATGATATTGTTGATGATGTTGTTTATGATATTGTTGATGATGGTTATGGTTGTGATGATGATGATTGTTGGTTTTATATTGGTGGACCGGCGGGAGACGGTTCCACACCCCGAGTTCGCGTCACGTGGCTCTCCCACCACGAGGGCGATGTGCACATTAATGTTCTAGGAACACTCGTTGTGATGAGAGGGGATTTTGATGTCCAGTGCTACGGTTTGGCATTGGTTGGTGGTACGACGTTCAGATCTGTAGTCTGACGCTGGCAGGGGTGACCGCTTTGGTGGGAACTTGGTTACTGGAGTTAGAGATGTTTTTGGTTACTGGTTAATGGATACTTGTTATCTCGTTGTGATTGTTGACTATGTTGATGCGTTCGTTGATGTATGATGGTACTGACCCCTTTTCTGTTTTCAAAACTGCTCTGGTCCATTGGGAATGTTGAGCAGAAGTTTAGCAGGTATTCCTTTGAACACGCATCAGGATTGAAGGGAATGTCGTCGGATGATGAGTCTTAGCTTCCGTTGTGTCTTTTTTTATTAGACTTTCAGTTTAGTTGAGTACTTTGGTTTAGATCTTTAACTATGTCTTTTTGTTATTACTATACCGTCTCACTAATAATTTGTTATCGCCTTAACATCAACACCGATAATACTGCCATGTCTAATACTCTTATTTAAC